>CM046848.1:7112815-7309524 GCA_025618425.1 Heliocidaris tuberculata
GACCTTTTATTTTGAACTCTCTTCCTCATTATATGAGAAATGTTTCATTTTTAAATTCTTTTAAATCAAAACTTAAGGAATTTTAAATCACTAAACTCTGAGTGTAATTCATCCAACCCCTTTTATCATTATGTTTTTATAATTTTTATTAGTAAAAACTTAGGTATATATCACTAGGGACTGCCTCGACAGAAACTTTATTTAGTTCTTTTGTAGTTTCCCATTTCATGTCCATTATTTTATGTGCTGTAAATATCAATTGTGCGCTTATTATTCTTGTTTTTTATATTCTACTTTTCTTTCCACTCTCTTTTTTGTTGGTTGGTTCAGTGCTTCTATATGTTTGATTCATTTTTTTAATGTACTTTTTAAATGTACTTGAATAAATTGAATTGAAAAAAAAAAAGAATCAAAGATAAGTACGTGATCAGCAGTGACTCAATTTTGGTTTAAGTATGTACATGTACATGTATGTAAAGTTTTTCTTTTGAAATTTAAATTTCTTGTCGGCTATCAGTGAAACATGTTTCTTATTTCTTTCTTATTACATTTATTACAAAATGTAACAGACTTTTTTTAGAGAACATTTTGTAAAAATCACTATAACATAATGTAATATAGTCATACTTTAAATGAACATTGTAAAGCTATCTCTTATTCCTCTCCAACACTGACAGTTCATTTTATGTTCAGTGCTTTGAAAAATAACAGAAGTTTTGCATCACTCGCAATGGAAGAGCTTTAATAACAATCTGTAAAACTCAAAATAATCTAAACATTACCATTTAAATGTTACAAATAGGTATTTTACTGCGATAGTTACATGTACATTGCCCCAAAAGATCCATTGCTTTTTCAGCTCAAAAATATGCCTTCTCTCTTTTTCAATGTAACTACATGTAGGTGACAAAAAAAAAAAAGTTTTCCATTTGATATTCAAAAAATTGAATGGCAAATGGACCACCTTTTGAGGTGGTGCATTTTGAAAGAAGACGGCCCCAGAGCCGTCCTTTGTGCAATGTAACTGGGGGCAAAGAAATGGCTGTTCAAAATATAATCTGGATAAAAATTGTGCACTGGCATGTGCCTCTGCATGATGATGTTATTGGCAGCATGCATGTACAGAGGATAGGGGGGGACATCATTTTACATGTAGGCAATGTAACCAGGGGATGAAAATAGAATAGCAATTGCGTGCTTGATTAAGTGCGCACGAAAGAAGTGGGGGAATTTCTCTACTTAATGGGAATCCCCAATGGGGGCATTTTCTCTACTTAATGGGTATTCCCTAGGGAAGTTTGTATGTTGTATGTATGTATTTTGGAAATGTATTCATTGATATTAATTATTTCTCAAATGGATTTTGATTTGTCGGTTACTTCATAATTTTAATTGGGCTTAATTACAAAATATACTGTGAAGAACAATGTTAGGAGTAAAATTTATGATAAGATTAAGATTGATGTTAATATTAGGGTAAGATTTCTTTGTAATTGAACATTATTTCTGATGGAATTTTTAAAAAATAAAAAAAATAAAAAATATCGCCAACCCTGTCTAAGGTGCATGTATGATTTAATATTTTCTCTAGAGAAAATGGAAATTAATGATTTTTTGGGGTACAGGGCAAATGGGAGAGGAGCTCGCAAAATACATCATGGAGTTTGCCATTTTGTGTTTGATTGATTACAACTTCAAAAAATCATAACTTTCTTATTTCTTATCGGATTTTGCTCAAACCTTCGCTGATCTGTTCCTTTAATTTTTCTGCTTAACTAGTAATCAGGGTGGACCTTCCCTTTAATTATTTGCATTTTTTTCACAGTGTATTGTATGCTGCACACTGCCAATGATTGCAATCCTAGAGAGCGAGTAGATCACATTACCTTTGGAGAATTTTGTATATTCACCTCAGAATTAGAACAACACTATGTAAAACCAAGGTAAGAAAACAAAATGTCCTTTGATTGCTTTCTACTCTATGGCTGAGGTCAGATTATGTGTACATATAGTTTAGCAGCCACAATGATGATATCATTATCACAAACCTTCATTTACAAAGCTATGATGAGTACATCCACAGGTATATTACCAAAGACACGATGAACAGACGAACAAAGAGAGTGGACAAAAAAATAAACAACCCCTCATTCTACCCTTCACATTGGTTCTGGTTATCAAAAGAACATCCCTTCACTGCTATTCTGTGAAAGGTGACACGACATTTGCTCTGCCGTCTGTATCTCGAAAGGTCAAAGGTTAAGGTCAAGGTCATGATTTGGTTTTTTGTTAAAGACAATGTGAAGATTAGGGTTAGGGTTAGGGTTAGGTTTAGGTTTAGGATTAACATGGCAAAGTTAGACCAGAGCAATTGTCGCAGGAGCAAATTTCATGGAACCTCTGTGAAAATATATGTAGAACAGGTGTCAATGCATATTCACCTGTTCTACTTATATAAATAGAATAGCAGAGAAGGGATGTTCTTTTGTATAACAGGACTATTGTGAAGGGTAGAATGAGGAGTTGTTTATTTTGTCCACTCTCTTTGTCTGTCATGTTCATAGTGAGAGCCAATATGTAACTTTTCAGTTATACATTTTAAATGATTGTAAACTTGTAAATACATGTACATGTACATTGGCCATAATACAACACATGAACATGTTCATATGAGAGACATTTATTTGAATTCATCTTTCAAACACACTGGGCCGTATCTATAAAATTAGCGAAACCTCAAGCTAATGCTTAAATGAGAACAATAGTTCTATTCATCATGTGCAACTAGAAAATGATGTGGGGAACTTGAATAATTGTACAATGTATGTACTACAATGCGACCCGTACAAAAAAACAACAAAAGATTTTTCACACACCATTTTCCTCATCATATACAGTGCATCCCCCTAAAAGTTTACAGTTGGAAAAAGTCTCCCCAAATCAATATTTCAGAATATTTTCCATAAATTTTCATTCCTGTTGATAGCTTAGGGTCTCTCCTATGCAATAGCACAAAAAAATCTAACTTGTTATTAAGCTTGAGTGATCAAAAACCACTTTGTGAAAAGGTGCAAAATTCAGACTTGACAAGAATTGGTATTTGTCCTGGCTTGTATGAACAAAGTTAAGAACCATTTAAAATTGACAGTTGAAAAAAGTCTCCCCATTTAAAGATTTCAAAATATTTTCAGGAAATGTTCATACCAGTGGAAAGCTTAGTGTCTCTTCTATCATGTGACATTAAAATATCTCACAATACATGTATTTTACGCTTGAGTGAGCAAAATTCAATTTTTTGTGAAAGGGTGCAAAATCCATAGTTGACAGATGATTATTTATGTTCTGGCTGGTATCAGCGAAGTTGAGAGTCATGAAAAAGCATAAAAATGTTATATTCTGATATTTATGAAAGAACAGGCGTTTTTTTTACTGTATGTCCTGATATATCCAATCAAAAAATTATGGTTGAGTGAGCAAGCCAGGTGAAATTAAAATACTCACCAAAAGTAACATTTTGAAACACTCAACAAAGTAGTTAATTGCTCACTTAAGCATAGAATGTTGATGGGATGTGTAAAGACATACATAGAACAAAGCCTGTTATTTCATCAGTTGCCTTTTATTGAACAGAATAGGGTATTTTCTAAGCCTTTTCATGACTCAGCTTGGCTGATACCAGCCAGAGCCAATATCAATTCTTGTCAAGTCTGGATTTCGTACCCTTTCACAAAATTGGCTTTTGCTCACTCAAGCGTAGAATATTGTTTGATATTTTGGTGTCATTTGATAGAAGAGACCCTAAGCTATCCACAGGTATGAAAATTTCCTTAGAATAGTTTTAAATACTTATTTGGGTAGACTTTTTGCACCTGTTAACTTTTTTCTGGGACGCACTGTATACAACAAAAGGCATGGAGAAGTACAGATAATAAATGATTGATCTGTAGTTTTGTGTAATTGGATATTAATATTAATAATAATAATAATGAAATCTTCTACAACGTCCGTATCCACCAACGCAGGCGCTCATGGGGCTTGCTCCAAAATATAAATCCGTAATTCAGTTAAATTCCACTGGTGCACTGGTCGTGGTATTTATGAAATGAAATACAGTTAACATTGTGTAATTGAAAGTGGCATATTAAGTCGAATCAATTTTTTTTTACCAAACTATGCAAAACATGTTAGTTACATTTCCTAAGTTGAATTTTGAATAAGTCGAACTATTTCTTGCATTCCCGACAGATTCAACTTATGCAAAGTTCACTGTATTCCAAACCTTTTGAGGAAGATTATGTGTTGATGATGATGATTGTGAAACAAATTATGTTATGGCTGTGTATCAGAATATTGGGTCAGTATTAATCATCCTTATTTGGTCATATTTCTCGCAATGTGTGCTTTAAAAAAAAAAAAAAAAAATGTGTTTTCCACTTTCATTTCCTCATATCTCCAGCATTCTTCCTAGTCTTACCTCACATTCCAGATACAGACCTATACCTCCTAGTCCCTCAAAGAAACACCGATCATCAGTTATTGCCAATTTTAATGGTAAGTCCTAACAGTAAATGAACAGAGGGTCATGTACATTCAGTTTAAAGGGCTGGTCACACTTGTTAGCTAACGATAATGATAAAGAAAACGATAACAAGATTTTCAATTAAAGGTATACCCTACTATATGATGAGTATGGCATTAAAGGATACCAACCACCAAAAAATATTTTGCTCTGTGTGTTGGAGGTTCCATGCCATTATACTATGGTCAAAATATGGGCCTTAAAGATAAACTCTAGTTTTGGTAATGTTGAAAAAAAAGATGAAACAGATTCTGTTCAAATTTACACCAACTGTTAAGCAGTACAAATACTTCTATAAAGAGATACTGCAAGTTTATTTACACTCTCTATAAGCGTAACAGCGACTCGTGAGTAGACTACTCGACACACCCGTACGCGCCCACCAATATAAGGGCTCGCGCGGAACCTAACTCAGAGTTGACCCACAGAATGCCAGCGGATTGCCAGATAAAGTTCTTTGAGGTTAATTTTTTTTACTTTCTAGCGGTACACAAATCATGTTTTTCAGGTGACTGGTACACTTTAATACGCGTGAGAATGCTTGTGTCTGTGAATAGTAGGGCAGCTCTAGGGTGTACCTTATTATCGGACAAATGTGTCCGACCCGGGGACCTAACTGGATGCATTCTGATTATTGAAATATAATTACTTGAACAGGTGAATGTAATAGTTTGTTACTAAGTATAGGACAAAGAGATACACTGTATGCATTAAATTTGACTGCATTACATCCTTACCAGAGTGTTGCTTATGAACATGTCATTAAAAAAGAAAATGCCCCTTTGGGAGGAAAAAGCTTAACAGCAGCTTCGCATCGTTAATATTTTGTTTATGCAATTATCCACTAAAATCATAGAAATCTGACATTTGTTGTGTTAAGAGTCAATTTAGCCTTCTGTGGTATTGTAGCTTTATTCTTTTTGCCCCTAGTGTTTTTGGGTGGCTCGTGTAACCCGACAACGTGGAGGAGTGATGTAGCTATTCCACTACTCAAACAATACAGCCTTACTTTCTATAATCCAGTAAGTATTGATAGAAAAATATAATTCAACTGTCAAGTCCTTTGTACTAATGTTTATAACAAGTTATTCATTTTCATGTATATTATGGCACCCTATTCCGATCCTTGAGAAATTATTCTTATTTTCTGCTAATGCTATGAGGATCTGAAAGCTTAACTTTATTAGTGGAAATAACAATAAGACAAAGTACATTTTCATGAAATGTATTGGTAGTGTCAGCTATTGGGAAATGACATTACTTGTGTTATATGAACTTTGATTATAACTCATTTTACTGGTGTAAATGGCTCTTAGTATCACCCAACACTAACACCACGACCAACACAGCAGTATTAATACTATTTACTACTTCCAAATCCAATATCAATATGTTGGTAGCAACACCAATATCAATGCAGGTGTTAAAGGGAAGCTTGAGTTCTGGCAAAGGTCAAAAATAATTTGTGAGCTTTTTTTATTCTTTTTATGTTAGTTTGGAAGATTATCATAGTAGAAATGTCCCCTGAAAAGGATTGCTCCTCAAATGCCCTCACATTCAAAGTATGACAAGAAACAGCTGAAATGTTCGGGTCGAACGTTTGTGTGTAGTCCCATACACACTTTCCTGTGTGCTGTGCATGTGACTCTCAGCAGGATTGAGTCACTTTCTTATCATTTTGGTGATTCCAAAACCTTACAGCATACACCAATTCTTATGTAGACATGATCAACCTTTCCCAATTGCTGTGAGACAGTTTCTTTCACAATTCAATCTCATGACCAGAACTCAAGTTAATCTTTAAAGGTAATAAACAGTAGTGGTAGCAAAATGAAAGTTGGCATGAAACTGCTCAAAAACAGTCTCATATTATTCGGCTTGCATAAAAAGATACATGAGTGAGATAATCCGGTGTTCTATTCATGATTTCCGGTGATTTTCAGTAAAATAATTCAAATGATCGAATATCAACGATTACCTTATACCCTCGCTAA
Source organism: Heliocidaris tuberculata (assembly GCA_025618425.1). NCBI lineage: Eukaryota > Metazoa > Echinodermata > Echinoidea > Camarodonta > Echinometridae > Heliocidaris > Heliocidaris tuberculata. The sequence continues at coordinate 7,119,389 of CM046848.1, forward strand.
GGACCACCTACCCCGACGCTCCCGGCTCAACGGCGCACAGCGGTTCGCACACACTGTTTACACATGTGTGAACTGTCATTGCGGTACCGCGCTTGTAATTCGATGTTTATTTTTGGGATATTTTAGCCATTTCTAAACCATTTTTCTTCAAACGTCACCTGCGTTCGAAATTAATCATTTCACAACAGTTTATGTAGTAATTTCCATTCCAGCTGACAAAGAAGTTAAATATCCAAAGCGCCACCTTTCTCACTACTGTACGATACCTTTAACACCAAAACCAATCCTAGCCCCAACATCAATACAAGATCCAATACCAACCAAAACCATCACTACTTTAACTTATACATGTAACTCCAGAGCCAACTGAATATCAACACAAACAATATCATGAAAAATTAGATACCAACATTAATACCAAGATCATCACCAGCTTAGAATAAAATTTACTCATAAGAGACACAAGATTCACCCTAGAAAATGAAAAGTGAAAGATGGCATAGTCAACGTGTCTATATGCTGTGACTGAACGGGAAATAGTCGTGATTTGATTTGATTTGACCTGGTTTGTTCAGTATAAAAGTAATTGCAATTGAGATTCATTTACATTCAGTGAAATACCCCCCCCCCCCACAAAAAAACAAACAAAACAAAACAAAACAAAACAAAACAAAAAAAAAAAATTAACAAAAGTACACACACACGGTTAACCCTTTCGAGACAATTGACCACATTTTGTGGTTTTGCCCAATAACTTTTGATTTAGAGCCTTAAAAAATATACCAGATGCATGAGTGGAAAGAGCAAAAATTTCTGCACATACTGTGTCCATTTTTGTTGCATGATCATATTGCGTTCGATGCCAGGAATTTTAAAAAGGAGAATAAGCTTGAACATCCTTAAATTGGCAACACATTGAGAGGTTCAAAATCATTGTTTTTTTTGTCCAAATTGGCAACTTTTTCAACTTTTCGACAAAGTTCCTAATCATGTATATTATTTTCAAGACATTACATCTTACTAGAACCACGTAGCACTAAAAGAAAAATATTATTGTTGCCAATTTGCAGAACAAAATGTGATCAATTGAGCTGTTAAATAATTCCTGTCCTGAAAGGGTTAATGTGTATACACAGTATACATCTACATTAACAATAAACAAAAAAAAAATACATGATATAATAATTAACATGATTTTGCAACATTTTTCTTGATGTTGTTTTGGTGGTATATATTAGGCCTACTACTAGGCCTATACATGTATATATGCATTGTGGATGGAGAACTATCTTGTGGTGAAAGTGTCTGATTTACCAAGCTACAATTAAGTACACACAGATGCTGACTTAGTGAAAAGGTCAAATGTGACATCACTTCCTTTGTCTAAGGCAAAATTATAGCTTTAATAATACAGTCTCTAGAACAATGGCAGAATCCTGGTTACAAATGTGATCCCTGTTGAGAGATTTTTTTTTTTTTTTTTGGGGGGGGGGGGTCACTGTTTTTTTTCAGGGGCAAGGGCATGGAAAAAAGGTAATGGAGCATCACATTTACAATTTTATAATTAAACCATGACATCCTAATGCAGTACAGTGCTTATTCAGCATTACTTTGTAACACATTAAACATTTATTTTTGGAGGGGAGGGGGTAGGGGCAGAAAAATCTTGAAATAACAAAAAATTGGAATTCCCAAAGGAAAACAGTGTAGTTAAAGCGAGCGGAAAACAGATTTGTCCAGCCTCTTTTACCTTTAAAAATGCTAAAATGAAAAAAACCTGATAATTGATCTGGGGCCCGTTGCACAAAACTTGCGTTTGAACGCAACTCTGGAAAATCAAACGCAACTTTATTTTCAGCCAATCAGAAGTGCGCATTTAGGACTTGCGTTTGATTTTTAGGAGTTGCGATTAAACGCAAGTTTTGTGCAACGGGCCCCTGGTCTTTGACAACTCACAGTGTTCGTGCAGCAATAAAAAGACATTTTCACCAAATAATGACTGCAAATAAGATACAGGTATTATCATCAAGCCATACATTTGATTGATACCACATTTGATATCTAGAACTCTTCTACATTTACTCCCCCTTTACAGCAAGTAGAAACCTGGAGTCCAGACCTGATAGAGATTGAAGATCAAGCCAAAAGGTTAGCTGATCTACTTCTCTTTGTCATTGACAACACAACAAGGAGTATAGCATCTATGGTAGAAGCATCATTTCTTGCAGGTATGTTTAATCCATTATATTAAACCTGTTGTCAACTAAATTTTCCCATTCCCCTAGACTTACATGTAATACAGGAAATACCCAGTTCATGTAGGCAAAGTGATGAAGGTGAATCATATTATTTTATTTTACTTCAGTTGTTCTTAACCCTTTCATGACCGGAATTATTTAAGGGCTAAATTGATCACATGTTCTTCTTCAAATTGGCAACAATAATATTTTTCTTTTAATGCTACATAGTTCCAATAAAATGTAAGGTCTTTGAAAACAACATACATACATGGTTAGGAACTTTTACGATAAGTTGAAAAAAAATGCCAATGTTGATAAAAAAAACAATGATTTTGAACCTCTCAACGTGTTTCCAATTTAAGGATTTTAAAGCTTATTCTCCTTTTAAAAATTCCTGCCATCAAACACAATATGATTATGCAATGAAAATGGACAGCATGTGCTGAAAGTTTTTGCTCTTTCTACTCATGTATCTGGTATATTTTGTAAGGTGGTAAAAAAAAAAATCACATTTAAATCCATGCACATTTGGATTACAGGGAAAAACACCACTGATCAAGATTAGCATTTTGGGGGTTATGACACTATAAAGGATTATAAAATGAAGTCTTGTGGACAAAAAAGGTCAAGAACCAAGGCTTTAGTTTCTGGTTATTTTGTTCGTTTCAACATTTTATTATATCCTTGTGAGATACTCTGGTGAGTGCAAGATGAGCAACTTCAGTCTCCATTAAATGGCATGCTTTACTGTACATCTATGGCTGTTTAAAAAGTCTTACCCTAGGGACCTAATGATTAACCATGAATGCCTCACGAAAGGGCACTAGTGCATCAACTTTTTGAATCAGGGACCTCCCAGTTATGAGAATACCACTCTACCACTGAACCATCATGCCTTTTGTCAATGAAGAGGTACTATATCACCATGTATTCCTTTTTTAAAGGGTTCCAATCCCCCAAAATATTTTACTCTGTTTATTAGGAATTCAATGTAGCTATCATTTTATATCAAAAATATTACTAACTCGAATAGCACTAGCAAAAACCCATTTCAGACTTAGGCTCTGTGCACTGGGTTTTCATGTTATCATTTACATGTACTTTCTTCTTACTCCATAACTGTTAGCCCATAGAATGCTAGGTTCTGAGGTTGATTTTATACATTCTAGTTGTACACAGATTGTTTTTTTCCAAATTCATAAATGTGATTAGTATCCTTTAATTTTTTTTCTTAACATCTGGAATGTATTTTAATCAACCATTTTGTTTATACTTTTTGTTTAGGTGCTCAGAGGCCTCTTATATTGGTGCTAAGAGGATTGCCTTCAGTTGTGGAGAATGAGACATTGACAAAAAAGTAAGCTTGTGAAAAGCCTAATTCACATATGCTGCGATAAAACCAGTGCAGTTTTCATACCGTGTTTTAAAAAAAAAAAGTGTACTGTGCTTCACATTTGTGTAACCAATAACACACAGATGGGTACGTGTAATACCTATGTTGCGTGCAGCTACTTTTTTTCGTCCCCACTTGACGTTCATTTATAAAAGTAAAAAAAAAGAAGCCTTTAATGACTTGGTACTATTTAACATTTACACAGTTTCCTGTGCCACTAAAGTTGTGAACAATGATCTTTAAAGGTACTTGTATTTCACGTATGTACATGTAAGTAAATTTTACCACATCAAATGATAATTGTTTTTCTTGAACCTTTCTGAGAAATATTTCCCCCCAATCTTTCAGAAAAGATCTGTCTTTTAACCCTTTCAAGACAATTGACCACATTTTGTGGTTTGGCTCAATAACTTTTGATTCAGAGCTCTAGAAAATATACCAGATGCATGAGTAGAAAGAGTAAAAATTTCTGCATACACTAATGTATTTTTGTTTCATGACCATATTGCATTTGATGCCAGGGATTTTTAAAACAAGAATAAGCTTTAAAATCCTTGAATTGGCAACACATTGACAGGTTCAAAATCATTGTTTTTCATCAAAATTGGCAATTTTTCAACTTTTCAACAAAATTTTTAACTGTGAATATATTGTTTTAAAAAACATCACACCTTATTAGAACCATGTAGCACTAAAAGAAAAATATTATTGTTGCCAATTTGAAGAACAAAACGTGATCAATTTAGCCCTTAAATAATTCTTGTCCTGAAAGGGTTAAAGAGTTGCTCATTAATTCAAACCAATCGCAACTTGATATCAATCGCAACCTGTACTAAAGTGACCGAAGTGCGATTGATATCAAATTGCCATCTATTTGAATCAATCGAAACTCTGTGAGACTGGGCCCTTAAATGTATGCATTAATCCATTCCAAAAAATTGTTAGAAATCTATTGTATCTCTACATAATAATTAAGCCTGTAATTTAATCCCATTCATCTTATCAATAGCCAAGATTGAATGCTTTTCCCAAATATACTTTTATCTGTCCGTCAAAACTTACTCCTCCATAATTATTCTGATTACAGTTATTCACATGCTGTTTTTTTTTTTTGGGGGGGGGGGTTCGTTTTTCCGAAGATTCGTAATTCCGAAAATGCAATTGAGCCCTACATAACTTTTCAGAATTAGGAATCTTCAGAAATATGGACCCTTTTTCATTTTCGGAATTATGAACCCTATTTCATTTCCGGAAATATGAAGCGTCAGAGCAACGAACCTTCGGAAAAACGAACCTTCGGAATTATGAACCTTCGAAAAAAGGACATGTAACCGCTCTTTTGTACACTTTAAGCTAAGCTGTACAGTACGTCTCATTATGAAGTCATCATTTTTTTGTTCACCAGAAAGTTGTGTAAATTTGTAAATACTGGTACTGTGTACATTTGTAAATACTGGTTCTGCGTACTTCAAAAAGTAATCAAGAGCTTTGGTAATGGGCTACATTTCAAGAGAAACTGGTGATTCATTATCATTTTCTTATTACTGTAAACTAGAAACCTTTGTGTGCATGAAATGTCTGCACATTTTGCCAGTGGTTCAGATTCGTCAACACAACACTAAATATGTGCAATTTGCTATTAAAAGTGTCTCGCTGTGAAAATTGCCGCCATTTTACCATTTGCGAAAGTTTCATGTGGCGATTTCTGGTTTTGACAGTAAGTAAATGGGTTGTTTGGTAAAGCATAAATTTAAACAAACTTCTGAGGCACCAATCACCAAACACAACACTGAATATTTGCAATTTGCTCAAGTGTCTTGCTGTGAAAATTGCTGTCGTTTACAATTTGTGAAAGTTTCATGTTGTGAAAGTTTACGGTTTTACAGTATGTAGGTGGGTTGTTTGCAAATTGGAAAAACATAAATTTAAAAGAGAATGAAAGCAATTTTTAAAAAGTTCCATCAAAATCGGTTAAGAAATGAGAAAGTTATGAAAGTTTTAAAAGTCTCAACTTACTTTCTATGGCGATCCTCAAATTGGCAATGTTGCTTCAAAGTGACAGGTTTAGTAGTACAACTCTCCATATGTTTTGTAAACAAAATTTCATATTTTCCCCATTATCTCTCAAGGTGCAGCTTGTCTCCTTCTTAGCTCAAGATATATCATGGAGAAATGTATTTCACACAACATATGTTGAGTTCACAAGAAGACAAGCATCATCTTTAGAGATAATGGAGAAAATATGAAATTTTATGTTCAAAACATATGGAGAGTTGTACTGCTAAACCTGTCACTTTGAAGCAACATTGCCAATTTGAGGATCGCCATAGAAAGTAAATTGAGACATTTCAAACTTTCATAACATTCTCATTTCTTAACCGATTTTGATGGATCTTTTTTTAAATTGCTTCTCTCTATCCTCTCTTTTCATTAAAATTGATTTTCCCCAGGGTTTCATTCCCCTTTATACAAACTTCATGGGTACCAATCACCAAAAAGTATAAATTTGCATTTCATTGAAAACATAAAGGCATCCCCCAATATATAAGACTTTCAAATGGTTGACGATTAAAAGACCAAAAGTTGAAAAATTTATTTTATATTTTATACCTCTTGACTTCCTAATTCTCTCATTCCCAACTTTATAGTGGAACTGCTTAGTTCTCATAGGTAATTGGCTAAATTTTGACTGAAGCCTGCACTGAATTTTCTTGGGAGTACCGGTAAACTTCCGAATGCACCAAATTTCATTTCGAGTGGGTCGAATGGTCAAATTATGGTGGTGGATCCAGTGTCCGAACACTTTTCAGAAAATCAACGATAGCAAATAAAATATCAAACGAATATAGTGTCAAACTTACATAATGAATGCTCAAAGTCCTACAGAAAAAGAAGTTGATGGAATTTTAAAAAGACAACGTAGATTAAATACGATATTCCCTTCCGAGTGAACCCCTTCCCAACGACGTGGTGTTTTGGTCCCTTGAAAAAGGTACTGTATTTCCGAACGTGTGAAACCTATGGGAAAAAGACACAACCTTTGTTTCAATAGTGTGGTTTTCATACGCGTCATCCCACGCGTTTGAAAACCCATTTTAGGCGCTTAACTGTACACGTTCGGTAATACAATCTGTTCGGAAATACTATCCTTGACTATACCAGTTGTTTTAACCTTTGATAAGAGCTTCTTTTTTTTTAAGAGCAAACTTGCAATATCTTTTTTGTAGAAGAAATATTTGAAGTTGATAGTTTGAAAGTAGAATACCAACATGGAACCCAAAACATACGGAGTAATACAAATTTTGGTGATTGGTCCAGTTCAGAGTTTTCTTGTGGTCTAAATTAATCAGTGTTCCCTGCTCAAATTGGCAACACTTATTCTTAATTTCCACTCCTACATAGTTTGAAAAAATACAAATGTTTATTGAATGAACCAATGTGAATGAAAACTGCAAAGATTAGCAGAAAAATTGCTGATTTGTACCCGAAAATAGTGATTTTATATTTTACACCGCGTTGCCAATTTAGAGACTCAAGTTAATTAGTTACAATGAAATCCCTCTTATTCGTGAACAGCAAAGTAAGGCAGTGGAAATGGACTAAAAAAGTAATTTTAGTGATTTTTTGCTCTTTCTGCTCGTGTATAATGTGTAATTCATAGCATTTTGGATCAAAAGATAATGCGAAAACGTCACTAAAAGGAGACATTGTACTGCTATTGGATACTTGTGGAAAGTCATGATATCATGATATTTTATCATTGAAAAATATTAGATATGACTACTTCTGTCTTTGATTCGAGTGAAGATCACGATAAACAGTGGAATTTTGTATGCTGTACTCAGGGTAACCTCGCTAGTCATAAGGACCACTATTCATAAGGACCACTTATCCATAACGCGTGATTAAATGAATAGCGGTTTTGTATGAATAGTGGTCCTTCTACATAGTGAGCAAACCATAGACAAATTACCTCGCTATTCATGAGGACTTCTGTTCATAAGGACCACTATTCTATTCATAAGGACCGCTATTCATAACGCGTGTCAAATGAATAGCGGTTTTCTATGAATAGTGGTCCTTATGAATAACGAGTGAACCCCCTGTACTCTGATATGCACCTCACTTAATTCATGACCCTGCAAATAAACACCCCATGAAAAATTAACGAAAAAGGTCAAATCATTGCTGAAAATTTTGGTTTCCTCCTAACAAAAATGTTTCCTATTTAATAGTACACTCTTGTCCATTTGTTCACCTTTATCACTGAATAACATTGATCTCCTAACCAATTTTAATATTCTGGACTAATTCCTGACTTTACACAACCTCTGTTAACATGATTTATGAACTTAACAAAACCTCTGTTCATTAACTTTTATTAATTTCTAATTGATTTCACAAATACCATTACATTTTGTTTGACATAAAGAAGCAAGTAGGATGTAGATTTTGAAAAATCAAATCAAATCGTGATTCAAAGATTTAGATTTAAACAAAATGTAGGTGATTTGCTGTTATTAGTTTCCAGAATTTTGTTTTCTCACTAATCTTCACTGCAAAATGCCAAGGTTTATGTATCAGACAATGGTATTTTCCTAGGAAAGTATTCTTATTGTAGGATACTCCTTCTTGTGTTAAGATTAGAGTATTCTTAGTATATTACGGTAAATTTATCAAGAAAGTTCAGGGATGTGAATTGCTACTTTGGAAATGCAATCTATCAGCAAATGCTCCACTCTCACTAAATATTTCCTGGTATAAAGGTTAAATGTTGACATTTCATTGCTTTCAGTCAGTATTTTTTTGCTAACATGTTTTTTCCACTTCAACACTATATTTCGATTTTTCCTTTTCTTTCTTCTCTCTCACTTTGCATGGTAACTTTAACTATTATTTGCTTTGCTTTTTATCCGTCGCCATGGTCACTAGTGTAGAACACAGCACCCAAACTAACTCTCATGCCTTCACCACAGCACTTCCTCCTCTGCTGCCTTAACATTTGACCTCTGTAATGACGATGACCCCTATGACCCCGACAGGGAACTGGCCGACATGGGGACAGCCCACGCCTTCCTGTGCGACCTGGTCGAGAGACAGTGCCTGCCGATCTTTGACGATCTGGAGACCGCCCTTCATTGCACAGCTAAGGTGCTCAACCAAGGAGTACCGATCTCGGAGCTGGGGCTGAGCGATGGAGCTCAACCTGTCAAGTATCCGGATGTCAGGATCGGACTTAGACTGATGTAAGTGCCTCATGACAGAAAATTTACTGTTGTTTTAAGGCACTGGTGAATATTTTGGAGCTGTAAGGCTATGCAGTGGCTGAACTGGGGGGGGGGGGGGGGGGGGGTGGGTGCAAAATTGATAAATTTGATCTGCCCCTGCTATGAGGTATAAGCAGTGCCACACTTGCAGATACACCCAGGAAGTTGGCCTTTCATACATGTACATGTAAATGTAGTTTTGCCTTTGACTTCTTGACACCTTCAGATAAATATGCACTTTGACATTTTTTTTTTTTTAAACTTTCAGCACAACTTTAAAAAGTTTATCAATTATCAGGCTTGCGGCTAATTTTTTGGAGAAGTGTGTCACAGGATAGGGATGATTTTCACAGCTAGACAACATATACACTAGCACTGATTATGGAAACTTTTTTGTAGTATTATATTACTCTGTTAACCCTTTCAAGACAATTGACCACATTTTGTGGTTTGGCTCAATAACTTTTGATTCAGAGCTCTAAAAAAAATACCTGACGCTTGAGTAGAAAGAGCAAAATTTTCTACACACACTGTCCATTTTTATCGCATGACCATATTGTGTTTGATGCCAGGAATTTTAAAAACGAGAATTAACTTTGAGATCCTTAAATTGGCAACACATTGAGAGGTTCAAAATCATTGTTTTTTTCATCAAAATTGGCAATTTTTAAAACCTTATGGCAAATTCCTAACCATGTATATTTTTTTCAAAGACATTGCAAGTTATTCGAACTATGTAGCACTAAAAGAAAATATTATTGTTGCCAATTTGAATGTGATCAATTTAACCCTTAAATAATTCCTGTCCTGAAAGGGTTAACAGGTTTGTGTAATCGAGAAGCACTCTAGAAACTACATGTATGGAAAGTAAAACCAGGAAGGAACTTGGACACATCTCATTACTTTTAGTTTATGAGAGATTTATTTTTTTTCCTTTTCTTGAGAAGTACTGTTGGTTTGTACAGGTACATGCTAGTAGCAGGGCTGTCAACCCTCCCGCATTTGATGGGAGTCTCATGCCACCACGCCCTTCTTCCCGCTCTCCCGCCAAGCATGTACATGTAAATCTCCCGCTTTATGAGAAAACCTCCTGCAAAATGCCAAACGCTGATGACCTTTTTTTTTTTGCTTGTCACAGAATTTGGGAGTAAAAAGACACCCCAAAACATATATTTTTAAAGCATTAATTTAGCATAATTTTTCGATGCTTTTTACCTTGATTTAATTTTTGAATCTCCCTCCAAGCAGTTCCCCAAAGTTGACAGCCCTGTAGTAGGCAAGCAGGGATCAATGCATTATTAATGCCTTGAACTGGTGCCCTGTCCTGCTTGCGAACTCTGGACTTTCCCCCAGATCAAGTATTGCTAATTGAGTGACAGCAAATAGCTCAAAGATAATTATCATTTGTCAATTACCCTGCTGACAGGAAATAGCTGAGTGAAATTAACACTAGATGTTGATTACAAGATGTTGATTACATTCTTCTAAGTAAACTAAATTCCAGTCGAGTGTATTACATCCTGAAACTAACAAAGAAATATTTTTGCTCCTAATGTCATCAGATTGATAATCAACTTTGCGCACCTGACATTAAAATACTTATTCTTATTCCAAGCAAACAAAATTCTTTAATAAGTTAATATCATTACTTGCCAGCATTTGCCTCTTGAACTGAATAGTCAAATTTATTCTGATTAACTCCTACTGTGGCAAGGGGTTTAGCTCTCTTCAAAATTTTACCAAAATGTGATCAATGCTTACTTTTCAAATGCTGGTATGCACTTCATTAACCATCTATTATTTCACAAAATATTGTGTACAAAACTTGTTGGAAATTTATTACCATTTCTTATGATACCAAACATTATTACTTTACCCAACTTTATGCCTAAGAATTATTGAAAATTACATTTGAGTTTTTCGTTTGTCCAGTATTTTTTGGTTTTTCATTTTTTTACAATTGTTTAATATTGAAATAATGTAATATCTTTTTAAAAATCTGCAATTTTCTCTGAAAATTTCTATGGTAGCATGTAATTATAATCATATATTTAGAATGCTTGATTTATGCTCAAAATTTTGATATACATTGACCACCATATACCTTTCCTGTGGTCGAGCAATTGGTGAATAAAAATGACAAGTCTATCTGTCACATATGTGTCATCGGCACTGAAAGAGTTAAAAGGGAGAGAAGCCCAGCCCAAAGAATAATTTTTTAGCTTAATGTAGAAAACCAGCAAACTCAATATCATCCCTGTATACAGTGGTGTAGCCAGGATTTTTCAATGGGGGGGGGGGGGGGGGGGGCAGACGTGAAGCTTTTTTTTTTTAGGGGCTGAATAGGTGTCAAGGTTACTGGTTCCAAACAATTTTGTGCTGAAACAATGGCGTGGTGATCACACAAGTGTCAAACACTGACTTTGCCCTGCTTTAGTCCTTTGCTTGAATGATTTCACGGTGAAGCTCATGTGCAAGCTCTGTTGTTTGGAACCAGTAACCTGGATGATGATTGAATATGACGTTAGCACTTCAGTACTATATAAAGATACAATTCTATGAATGTACACAATAAATTATAAGTGCCATGTGCTTTTTAAGTACATGTATGTGGTTTGTTTGTTAACTTTTTAGAAACTTGAAGGAGACTTTCAGGACCTATGATCCCCAGAAGACAGGATACATAGCATTGCCTGATGTAAGTAGGAGTTTCCTATCACTTGGATATAATGTATATTGCTTTGGTAGAATAAGCCAGTTCGTAATTACATGTACAATATGCGCATGTGCAGATAAAGGTCATTTGTACCCAGTAATTGACCTTTATACGCTGTAATTTTGTACGCACCACGATGTGCGCACCAGTATGATTTTATATGTTAAACAAGTAGTGCGTCCAATTAAACAAAAATGTCTGCCTGCACAACTCGGTGGTCATTTCAGGGTCATTTGTACCATGAACTAATTACGAACTGGCTTATTCAGTTGGTAGAATGTAACACTGTACATTATTTTGTTAAAATCTTTGTGCTTCAGTGGTTTAAAAATACATCAGTTTAAAAATACATCAGTTTTGTTTTCACAAGAAGCTTTGAATTCACTTTTTTTTTTAGTTTGAAGGGACCCTCTCATGAAGGGATCATCTGGACAGTGAATGCAGTTCATAATATCTTGTTATTGTTAATTTACATCACACTTCTTCCCCCTTAAAAAACCCCAAATGCCTTTAACTCATCATTCAATAATAATTTATTATGCATTATATTAATTTTTTCTTTTTACCGTCTGGGCCCTGTTTTCATAAAACTTGTTATCAGTAACAGCTGCCACAAATCTATAACAAATTTGCTCTCAGCCGATCCGATGCAAGTATTTCAGTAGCTTAAAACTGTTATAGATAACAAGTTTTATGAAACAGGGCCATGATCTCCTGCATTTTTGTATCTTAACAAATAACATATAACTTTGAATTTTTAAGCAGTAAAAGCATGTCATAGTGATTTTTCTACTTTTCCTCAAACCTCACTGGTGCTGCTAGCTATGGGGGAATTGATCCTGAAAGACCTGTTGAAGTTACTGTTTAATTACTCCACAAAATATATGTCTGCCTTCTTCTTAACATTGTGTTATACATTTGATTTTTTTTTTTGGCGATAAGATAAATATATTTCTTCCTTTGAAATCAGGCCTTGCTAGCTATGAGATCGTTGACACAGAAGGACCTGTCTTTCCCAGCCTACGATCAGATCATTAGAAGCTGTAGCAAGTCAGGGGACAAACCAGAGTTTGACTACAACGAGTTCTGTTGCCTTGTGACGGAGTATCTGTTCTACCAACCTGCCCGCAGCGGCCTTTCAAAGTTCTTCCAATCTACATACAGTGAGTTCATATTTGGCTGAATGTATGACGTTGTGTACATGCTATGGTACAAATATTTCATGACATGAGAGATGATAATGTTTTATTTAACCAGGTACATGTATGAGTGAAGTATCAGAGATAATTTCCATGGTGGAGAAACATAATTGTAGATAAAGTTTGCAGGGTTTACACCTTGTACTCTGGTGTATACATGGTGTAACTGTGAAAACTTTACCTACAGGTACTTGTACATGTAATAGCCAAGGTGAAGGCCAATTTTTCTCATTTTCAGCTAAAGGAAATATTTGATTGCTGATCTGAACTATAACATATTTTCAAAAATGTAACTCCTCTATTGTATTTGATTTTCTTTTAATTTAAGAGTGATAGATAAGAGTAATTGTTGCCAATTTGAGGAGGTGAGCTGATTCATTTCGTCTTTTCGAAAATTCTAAATCTCTATGGGTTAATGTTTTGACATACAGGGCTCTTCCGTCAGTTTGGACGGAGAGATGTGGATGATGAAGAGGAAGTTGAGGTCCAACGAGATGTCTTCCTTGGTGGATCATGCAGAGATAGTCACTGGAGGGAAGAGATTGTCATTCCAGTTCTCAGGTTTGAATCAGTCTGTTTAATTTGCTTTTAATTATATCGTCACTGATTTTATGAACCGGCAAACGATCGTGTATAAAGACTTTGTCCGTTTAATATGTGACCCGGCACCACAAAACCACCAAAAAGTCGCAAAAAATATTTTTTTTGATTTTATCATATTTGGATAGAACAAAGTCTCAGCTTTAAAATGATATATGACTCATTATAATTGAAACTTTCTAACCCTTTTAATTCAGCGAATGAAAGGAGCTTGTAAGAGAGGTTTGCTGGTATTAAATAGGGAGGAAATGAGCTCTAAAGTTGAGGTCTATTCAAGCGTGCGGAGTAAGAAAACAAGAGAGAAAATCAATGGAGAGTGAATCAAAAGGCCATAGCACCCACTATGAATGAATTGTAGGATTAGGTTGATATTTGGTTGGAGTGTTAAACATAGTTTATTCATTCCATTGCCAAGACTTCAAATTGGGAACTTTAGTTGTTCGAAAGTTATTATGATGCAAATGAGAGTGTTCTAATGGGAGATTAAGCGCACCTCGGTGGCCTGACACCTGCACTAGACAATGCCTATACTCCTTCGGGGTGTCTTTCTTTGTTCCCTTTTACATAATACTGGTTTGTTACCTGTGTAGTCCTTCTGTTATCATACACTGAACTTGGAATTTAGCCTATAATTGACTTGAATAGGACCTACTCTTTTCTTGTTCACATTGATTAACCTATGCAATTTGTTTTACATAGAACTTACATACTCTTTCCTTGGTCACATGAATAAACTTGATTGTTCGTCCTTCTTCAGACTCTGTTTCGTCATCGAAATGGAACTTAAAACTGCTCTGTAATTTGCTTTTGCGACTATTGGTGAACTGTTATATCAGTATGATGAGATTGCTGAGAGTTTATTCTTTCTATCAGTATAAAAATTATTAGGGAAAATGTAATTTTTAAGGCCCGTGAGATTGCAGTGATTTTACGATGGTGAGCGGTAACAATTAAAAAAAGATCATACGGGAAGGCGAAGAATTAGGAAGAAACCGAAGCTGTGCGAAAAAAAACTGGTCTAGAAAAACTGTTTAAAATTCATCTTATACTGTGTTTTAAGCTTCCAGATTTTGATATATGGTACAGAAAAGAACGATCTTTCAGAAAAACCAAAAATCCCAAAATAAAATTTTCCAACCCAAATTTCCATTTCAGCTGTTTACACAAAATCACGGGTTGCGACTTTTTGGTGGTTTTGTGGTGCCGGGTCACAAATGCTAATTTGAATACCTTACTTTCATTCAATCATCGTAGAATTGAACAGGTTATGAGAGTGGAATATTTTCTTTCATATGCATTGGATATTCAAAAAAAAGAAACGCAGTATTTTTGGTTTAATCCCTGCTATGCCGTATGCCGGTTCGTAAAATCAGCAGTATTTGTGGTTTAATCCCAGCTAGAATTTGTATGCCTCTTCATAAAATCAGAGACGATATGTTTATTTATGTTGTGTAAGCTTGTTTCGGGCACTATTAAACATTTTCAAATGAATTGAAATATTTTGATTCATGTGTACATAAAGGCAATGTTAAAACACATAACTTGACTTTGTTTATAATTGTACATTTGTATGTTTATTTTTGTTGATAAGTAACATTACTTCAGTGTCTGATTCAAAATTTAAAATGGCTATAAAGTTGTTTTTTATAAATTTATATTATAAGTAACATTACTTCAGGATCTGATTTAAGTTTTAAAATGGCTATAAAGTTGTTTTTTTTTTATAAATGTAAATGTATATTATGGTAAACATGCTCTAACAAAAGCTATATTTTCAACCAAGCTTTTGAAAAAAAGAGTCCTCCCCTATTCTATTGCATATACCATACTTGCAAAGTTATGAAAATGTGGGTATCATTGCAGAGAAAAAGTGACAGGAATTAAGATACTACCAGATGTTATAAATTTGACCTAATAAGATTTATATTTTCATTCAAGCTAAAAAAGAAAGAAAAAAAAGAATACCATATTTAATGATGATAATAATCCAGTAATCCAAGATATATCTTTGGTCAAACTCAAGTTTGAAAACTTTGTTGGGCAGATTTATATTGGTATTTATGAAAGCAGAGAGCATACTTCCGCAACTTGGTGACTTTATCTTGAATATTTTGAAAATGCAAATTCTTGTTCTATTATGTTCTCTCCACATTTCAGGAAGAATGGATTGACCTACTTTGACCCCGTGGTGCCCAACTGGAATCTGAGATACCTCCCTCTAGAGGCCCAAGCTAAAGATAACTGTAACTACCTCTTGTATGTTATCAATGATCTCTCCCGGTCCGCTGCTTCTATGGTTGAGGTAACATGATATTTCAAATGTAGAAATTTCATTAATGTGTATCAGAGTGGTATGGTCTTGTGGCTCATTTACTTGACCTTCAATCAAGGGAGTTGGGTCTTTGCTTGGTGTGTATTTCCTTAGGCAAGGCATTTTATCTACAGTTGTCTCTCTCAACCCAGGTGCAGTAGTACATGGTAGGAGGAAATTCCCAGAATGTAAGAGCACATTATTGTGTCAGCTTAGCTAAAGCCAGCTTCCAAAGCACTTTTAAAGAGTAGATGTGTATAGAGATGTTGATTTATACCGGGTACATGTATGTCATATGCCCTATCAAAAAAGGGATTATAATTATTGCTATTTATTATTTTCTCAGACTAGAAGGGTTGGAATGCCATATTTTTAATCAGGAGGAATTTAAATGTTCATATAATAATAGCATAACGCAAACTCTTTTAACCTTTTCAGTCCCGAAGGCTTGTTAAACTGCCAAATTTTTATATTTGTATGTCATATTTCCATAAATAGAAGAGCTTGCCTTTTCTCTTGAAATGTAAATTGGGCTCATGAGGAGGCTCGCTCACACATGGCATGAAAAAGAATGATAAGTGGGGTAAGAAAAAAGAAGTGTGGAGTGGAGTGTGGCAAATGTCAATGTCTTTCCAAAGGACACATGTGCTGTGACAGGGATTGGAATCCTGTACCTTGGGGTTTACACTCAGGGGGACTTACATGTATATACTAGACCACAGCACCTCTATGAATGTGCACTAGGTCTTATTTTTGTAACCTCTGAATATGAACTACCTTGCCTGTGGTTTGACATTATGATGCGTTGTTATTTCCAGGTTGCTCATTACATCGGTCAGGACCGTAAGGTAATTCTATGCATTCAAGACCTCAAAGATGGTGTGGTGGTCGATGGAGAGGAGGTAATTATGATGATGGTGTTCATGCTTATTGAGCTATCTGATCATTAATACTGGTCACTGCTGCAGGAGCAAAAAATGAGATGATTTCACAAATGCTTTCATGGGACCCTGCGAGGGGCAAAAGCTCCAAAGGTCATTAAAGGCATTGATTAACTTTGCCCAGGATTGAAAAAAAAAATCACTGTTCCAGCTAATGCTGTAATCATAATTGCAAACCTTTAGCTCAGACAGGAATCGCCTGAGTTTTATAAGCTGATCGGTCGTTTATATATCAAGATATTTACGATTGAACATTGATGTCGAGATAGAGTACCACCGAACCCTAAAGAACTCTTACGGTTGGCATACCTCGCTCTATCACTGAATACCGTACGGGCTGGAAACCCGCTCTGAAATCGCCAAGCGCTGGTGCTTGGTTTCTGTGACTGCAGCGCAGTGAAGAAGCCGAGCGACTTGCGCTAGCGATTGATCACGATTTTCTCTTTTTTAGAATAGTAAACGGGTTCCATTTTCTCTCATACTTTCACATATCCTTAATTATATATGTAGTTAGAGGACTGCAGACAATTCACTGGCATTTGAGCTGATTTTACAATTTTTCACAAAGTTAATCAATCACTTTAAGCAATGACTTACATAGATCAGTTAAAGAAAGACGCTTGTCTAACAAGGCAAGAACTCCCAAAGATCATGGGGAATAGAACCAAATGGAAAAAAACAAACTTGTCAAGTCAGTGCGAGTATACTCTACCTTGTAAGTTGTAGTTAAGTATAACATTAATTGTAGGGATGGATCAGTCCATGAGATAGGGTTATAAGATTATGGTTTAATTCATTTTTAGTACTTGCTTGTCTGCCTCATCATTAATGATATTCAGAATTTGGGTGTTATTGAGCATTGTGAAATTTTGCCATTCACAGCGGTGACAGCGCTTCGGCTACTGCTTGATTTCATGCTCAGTTGCGTCGCCACTTAAGGCCCTGTCATAATTCATTTTAAACAATGTATGTGACTCCCAGTGAGCCTGGTTCTTTTGCCAGGCTTCTTGGGTAAAACCAGCTGGTTTCCTTGTATTTCACCTTCTTATTTTCAGTTAACATTTGAAAGTGTATGCTTTGTTTTATTGATTCAGATTGTCATGAAAAGTTGGCTTGAGTGAAAGCAGAAAGAAACAGATGAAAAAGAGGATTAAAAAAATGAAGATCCCACAGTGATGATCACTGCTAGCATTTTAACATGTTTAGATAGAAAACACTGTCTTCATTATCAGTAATCATTCCCATTTTATATTAAAGAATTCTGCTAATCCTCTTTCTCATAATAACACAACTGCCAAAGCTATCATTGTTATTATCAAGAAAGGTGATTCCACTCTCAAACCAATCCTCTTCCTCCTCTTCCTTACAGCTTACACCAAGGGCTGTCAAGGACTACAATAGAGGGCGCCAGTACCTGGCTGACGTGGCCAGCCGGGAGCGCGTCCCGATATTTGAGGATGTGGCAGAGGCAACAGATGCGCTGGTAGAGAGGATCAAACGAGACCAGGAACAGGTGATGAGGGAGAATCCGTCCCCCTCCCATCAAGGTTGTCGCACCCCTTCCTCTAGCAGCTCCAAGAACCCAGGGGAACTTAGGTCGCCCATGTCCTCCTGTCTTGGACTATGACGCTGTACCAGGAGCAGGCTATGAGCAAGACTCCATCGACCTTTCCAGTTGTCACACCTCTACCCCAGCTGGTCCTCGTGACCCAGGGAATCTAGGTCACCCATGTCCTGTCTTGGACTCTGATACCACCAGGAGAAGGATTAAAAGGGAGAATTTGCCCCTCCAGTCAAACTTCTCACACCCCTCCCCAGAATCCAGGGGAACCTAGATCACCCATGCCTTCCTGTTGGACTATGAAACTAGCAGGAGAGGATGATGAGGGTGAATCCCCCTGCCTCCAAATTGTGACCCTCAACACATCCCTACCTAGCTGAACCAAGGTCACCTATGTTCTTTTGTTATGATACTACCAGGAGCAGGTGATAAGGGAGATTCAGCCCCCCTCTATTTATCACACCACACCCATGCCCAGAACCCAGGGAAACAAGAACACCTTTGTGTTCTTGGATATGATACTACCCTGAGTGAGTGATGAGGGTGAATTCCTACTCCCTTCTGACTGACCACACCCCTTCTTAGAACCTAGAGGAATGAAGATCACCTGTGTCCTCCTGTCTTGGACTATGGCACTACGAATAGCAAGTGATACAGGTGAATCACCCTCGTATCTGACTCTCCCCTTTTTCCCAAACCAGGTGAACAAAGATCGCCCATGTCCTCTCTGTGACTATGACACCACTGCTTTCTGTTACGCATGAATTTTATGTGCTTGAAATTTATGCCTGAGTCACCTTCCCCTCAAAAGACTCTGGGTGTTTTAATGAATGTACATGTAGCAGTAATCCAAGAGCAATTACTGAAGTACATTGTTACAGAAATAGAAAATGGTTCTTAGTAATAGATTCAAGGTAGATTCAGCATGTAGAGTTTAAAAGATGGTTGAGTTCTGGGAAAGGTGAAAAATAATTTGTGAGCTCTCTCATTCCTTTTGTGTCAGTTTGGAAGAACATCATAGTAGAAATGTCCCGTGTAAAGGATTGCTCTTCAAATGCCCTCTTATTCGAAATATGACGAGAAATAATGAAGTGTTCGGGACGAACATTCATGCAACATGTATGTCCAGTCCCATATACCAATTTCTGTGTGCAGTGCATGATTGCAAGATTGGGTCAATTTCTTATAATTTTGATGATTCCAAAACCTCAAAGTGTACACCAATTCTTATGTTCCCGTGATTAACCTTTCCCAATTGCTTTGGGACAGTTTCTTTGACAGTGTAATGGTTTGACCAGAACTCAACTTTATCTTTATAGTGAAGCCTATATATATAAAATCCGTAGATGAGATAGATGCATGCTCAGCTGCATGGATGAATGGCATTTCTATCCTGGTGTGGCTTTGTAGAAGTCAGTGAGAAATGAGAATAGCTGGCCCCTCTTTGCCTTTATTCAATTCTTGCCATTGTCCTTTCTTAAGCACATAGAGATACTGTGGCAGCGATGTGCGCTACAAAATTACAGTAAGGTTGTTACTATTATCGATTGTGAAATTAAGTAAAAAGTACATCAGGATTTTGATGTTGATTCACTGTGTGATATCACCAATGTTTGTGATGATTTTTCATAGGGAGTAATGTTAAGCTGTCTCCAAGAGATTTGAAGTACCAAAGAGGAAGTGGTTTCTGATTTTCCCCGTAACGATTTGAAACCAATGCAATCCCATGGACTTCCTCTTAATTGTAACCATGTGTTAAAGAAACCAAACCAAAGTTGTTGAATTTAGAAGATGTATTTATATGATGTAGAATGAATATTACTTTGCCATTACAAAAATAATTAGACCATTTGTATAGTAAACTTTCCAAATAGTCGGAGGTAGTATTTTGTACATTTTATCATGAAACGATAGGTGATATGTGCGTAGACATATTTTCTATATAAAGCATGACAGTGATAACAATTGTTGTTTTTAGGATGTTTTTAAATTTTCTACCCCCTTACAAACTGAGGGCTTGTACATGTATATGAGGATTTTTTACAAGATTTGACAGAGATCTGGCAATATGCCTAATAATATCTATGTATATCTGTGTATTTTAGAGAAATTATCAAAGAAGCTATTCTACAAAGTAAGAGTTGATTGTGGAACAGTCCCAATATGATATGAGATTGTTGAATATAAAGTATGAATACTTGCTTATTACAGCACACTCTGTATAGCAACAAAACTAATTGATATTCAGTGGAATTTGGGATAATTTTTGTTATTCCTTGAATTTAAAGATTATTCACCTGCTAGACTACCAGCTGGTTACTTTCTAATTTCTTTTTGTAAAGTACATCATACGGAGCTGGTCAGACCTCCCTGATAATGATAACAATAAACTATGTGCATATATTGTGTAACGATAACTATAATGTTAATCTTTTCGTGACAGGAATTATTTAAGGGCTAAATTGATCACATTTTGTTCTTCAAATTGGCAACAATAATATTTTTCTTTTGGTGCTACATGTTTCTAATAAGATTTAATGTCTTTGAAAACAAAACACATGGTTAGAAACTTTGTCGAAAAAATTGAAAAAATGGCAAATTTTGATTAAAAACAATGATTTTGTGTTGCCAATTTATGGATTTTGAAGCTAATACTTGTGTTTGAAATTCCTGGCATCAAATGCAATATGGTCATGCAACAAAAAATTAACACAGTGTGTGCAGAAATTTTTGCTCTTTCTACTCGTGCATCTAGTATATTTTTTGAGCTCTGAATCAAAAGTTATTGAGCCAAACCACAAAATGTGATCACTTGTCTCGAAAGGGTTGAAAGTGGTCAGGCCTCGCACATTTTTGCAGAAATAAAATCGTTGCTTTTGTCATTCAGACACTGTGGACACTGACTCCAGCCCTTCTTCTGCCAGTGACGTCACATCAGAGGAGTGCAATTATTGGCTCATAGATTTTATCATGGAGGTCTGTTCTTAAAGAGAAAAAAAAAATCAGCGGCCCAGCAATCCCGAAGAGACAAAATAGTGGGGAGAGTCTCATTAGCATAATATATCTATGAGGTCTGATGGTACCATAACGATATCCTTTCTTTTTCCACGTAAACAACGGTTTCGTGATTTGGGAACGATTTATCATTGTACATGTATTTATTGTTATGGGTGAGGTCTCACCAGCCCTTAACACTTGCCCAGGTGTGCATGTACATCATGTGTGACCAATAATCAAACATAAAGCCCACTGCATCGACTGCGATCGACTGTCATCCGATTTTGGAAATAATTCACAATAGCATTAGATATGTGCATTTTAACATATAAATTCTACCTGATTCGGGTTCTGAACAATGATACGAATGCTAAACTTAGGGTTTAGTACACTGTCAGCTTTATACCCGGAATAAGGGCCAAATCAGTTTCAAATCGTAGACAATCAATCGTAGGACTGCTCTGACGTCACTATGACTCAGAGAGGATTTGGCATCTCCTCCAAATAGAGAGTTTGCAATATGCCATATTTTTGAATTTACAATCTATTTGACTATTCAGAACCTCAATCAAAAGTATTTTACATGTTGAAACTTTTATATAAAATGCTATTACATTTGGGCAATTCCATGGTAACGGAATTACAAATGAGAGATATTTTGCTCACATTTTTGAAGGCTATGCACTAATTTTGGACTTCCGTCCCCTTCTCACCAATTCGTAATCTGCATATGTACTCATTCTTTCACCTGAACTTGTTCATACCCAAAAGTGTCCACTTACATTAATTATATTGAGGTATATAACTTTGGTAATGGAATTACCAGAAAATGGTTGCATTTTTGAAGTTCTCATTTCCATGCATCAATCATGCATTGTGCGAATCCTGATTGAGATATGGGAAAGGTTTTTTCAGATTCTTGTGATTTAAGGATTTGCCTATTTGGGACTATTAAACTGATTTTCTTTAGTATAAATCTGAAATTAAATTTTTTTGTTCTTGTTTTTCTCATGTGGAATTGCCCATTTTCTTCCGAAATCGGATCGCAGACTGATCGTATAGTGTGTTGTGGACTTAAACCGTATTAGTCAACACAGGTTATTGTCTATTGCTTACATGAGCAGACAAGAAAATCAACTTTTTTTGTGCAAACTTTATGCATTTGGCTTTCTCGTCTACACTAAGGATTCCTGTATGAACATTCTGGCAATATTGGATCTAATATCAGGGGAACATTTTTACATTCTGAACAGCAATTTTCTACATCAAAAGACTGGATAAATTTCTACTCAATCAAGCCCGGTGCTAATTTTGTACTGATATTCTTGTTGTCAATTATCTTTTCTAGAACTTGTTGATGTGTCAGTCATTTGATATACATGTTGAATAGATCAGGGTATTCATCAATAAAGATATGTAGTGTATTTATCTGAACAATTATGTGACATAGTTACACAGGATTACTGTAGATTTTGGAATGATATGATCATGTTCTAGTCATGAAATAAGTTTTCAGAGATAAACTTCTTCTGATATTTCGAAAATGCAATATCACCTCTCATAGATTCATATCTTCAAATCCAACTGTTTCTTATTGTTGTGAAAAACAGATGGATATAGAGTCAGTTGGCTTTTTAAAGGTTAATACTGTGTGTTTGTACTTTTTAGTACAAACTAAATTTTGATGAGTAAAGGTTATATTGCCAATTTTAATACTCGTTTGTTACATGTTTTTACAGAAAGTATGGTATATTTCAAACTCCAAACATTTCCAGTTCATAGTTATACAAGTGCATGTTCAACTCAAAAGAGGACTTTAAGGGAAGAAATATCAAACTTTCCTTTGAGTATTTAGGAAATCGGTTGACAACCTATAATATTGAAAATACTTGCATCTTACTACTCTGAAATTCATAGATACATGTACATTTATATGTAAGATAAGTCATGATAAACACGATCTCAAAGACTTTTGAAAATCAACACAAGGGCAATTTCATCACCCAGTTGTGTTGCCCATTGAAATTATGTTCAGATTACATATTACATCTTTGTAAAGGTCGCACATTTCAGGTGATGGACAAGGCTAATGAAATTACCTTAGGTTTATTTTTTTATTTATTTATTTTTTTTTTTAGTAGGGAGAGGGAATTGATATTTTCTGTATGATATGAAATTATGAGACCACTATGGTTCTGTAATTGTGGGGGACAAGTTATCTCCCATGTGGTGCTATTAAATATGTAAATGATATTTGTAGTTGATTAACACACTGTACATCACTCATATGCAATTTATGTGAACTATATGTATATATATTTTGTACACATGTAACATATGCCTTCTTAATCACTTGTGATGTCATTGGATATATATCTGATAACTTTTTAGCACCACTTATTTAGTATTAGATCACAATGCCTAGAATCACTGTCGTGTTTAACATTTCACCTCAAAATAACCTGTATTAGATCACGATGCCTAGAATCATTGTCACTTTTTACCTTTGACCTCAAGATAATCTTTAGTAGATCACAATGCCTCAATTAACCGTCATGTTTCACATTCGACCTCAGAATAACCTCTGACCTCTGTTTTTGTAGTTACTCGGCAAAGGTCATTCACCATGATTAATGTGATGTTCAAACAGTGTTGGAATGCTGCACTACTTTTAGGAAGGGAAGCAAATAACAATCTGCACACATTACATGTTACTGTTGTTATTAAGACACAGTTTGTTTTTCCAAACTTAATGTGTATTCTTAAAAATATATTCAAGATGTGAAAATTCCTTTTCAATACCTACACAATGTACTAGTAGTATGCTTAATGTCCATTATGTTTGTTTTGAGGTATTTTTCAACTTAAACATATTGTAGATGTAGATGTATTGAATTGAATGTCTTTAAAACATTTATTGCAATAATTGTCCTCTTTTATCTATGACAATGTTTGCATCATTGTTTGTAATTTTGATGGAAAATCCTCACATTTTGATACCTACAAACTTCACGTGATTTGTGAACGGTATCTTTTTATTCAAGATTATTAGTATTTTGAAATTTTCTGAAGGTACACTATTTCTACTTTCATACTGACTTTCAAATGTATTTTCATGAACAGAAGAACTGTGGAACACACAGTTTGTCAGTTCTTTTGATAATCTTACATTGACCATCTTGTAAAACTCATCAATAGCATATATAGAGGGTGTGACTTTGTTTCGATTTTAATGAATTCAAATCAAATCATCTTTTACATCAGGTATCCAACTCATGCTGCACTTCATTAAATGCAAATTACACTTTGGAGAGCAAGGGAGGAGAATCAGAAATATTTAGATTTCAATTTCTGAACTGAAATTTTATGCATAAAAGCAGCTTTTTCAGACTCACAGGCCGTCCTTACTTGATGAGTAGGCTAGACAATCTGTGAGTGGAAGCACATGCAGTATAATGTAATTTTTTGTGCAATATTTTTATTATCTCACGTTTTATAGGAAGATTATTGTGATGCATGTTGCCTACAGGGCCCGTTTCATAAAACTTTTCATCAGTAACAGCTGCCCCATTTCTATGACAAATTTGCTCTCAGCCGATCGGATTCAAGGATTTCAGTAGCTTATAACAATTATTGTAACTTGTTATGGATAACAAGTTTCATGAAACAGGGCCCAGATCGATAAAATGTAGTGTCAAAGTTAGAATAGTTTTGAAATTATTTTTTGAAAGAAGTAAATCAGTTTTGAAATATTCAGTTTACTTATGTCTTTCTCTTTTCAGTTGAATTTGTTTTGTTTGCTTCTTTCATTTTGCATGTTTAGAGGGTAAGCATTGATACTATTGTTATTGAATTATTAAATCAAGTTAATTACCCCCTTTGTTTTATGATAATGCCCAAAATACCCCGGCAACTTAATGTTCTCAGTGGGGTTTGATGTATATTTTCAAAGGATTGTTAATTCAAAATTTCAGTTATATCACTGCTGTTTTCCCCTCACATTTATGTTTTACACACCTATAAGTGAAATACTTATTTGAAAAGTTGAAATTACACTAATCGCTTTTTTGATAATAAATAAATACGAATGGTTATAATGAATAGGGTAAGTGGAAATGTCAAAGTGAAATACACGAGTCTAATATTTGAATTGTTCTGTGAAATGTGTATATTTGTTCATGTTTTGCAGTCCTCTTAAAGCAACCCTAGGAATTCAGGAATGTGATTTTTGTTCGGTAACCTAGCAAGGTAGATCCTACCTATAAATTTCTTCCAACTTTTGCCAAGAAACAAGAGGGGGATCCTTTGATTTCTTCATTATAGTAAAAGAAAGGTGAAGATTAAAAGAAATAAAATAAAACTGGAGATGTAAGGAAAATTATCATTTGAGATTGGTTGTTCTAGAAAGCTTTGTAAGGGGTATATTTGATACTGGGTCCGATCTCTCTCTAAACAGAGGGTATTTCCCCCCACCACAAGGATTTAAGCTCATGTTCTCCGGTATATTCAAGGAATTTTTTGAAGACCCTCGAGTAACACAATAAGAACTTATGAAATGATTCTGTATACATGATATTGAAAAGTTCAAAGCAAACTCTCACAGTTATGCTTTGTTTCCTATACATTATTATCCCCCAAACGAGAAATCCAGTGTGCTCTTTTATCATTGAATGTATGCTTTACTAATATGATTTAAAAAAAAATAATCGCGATTTTATGAGAACTGTTGTACAGATTGGGTTGTACAAATGCATGTACCTGTCAATAATTGGTTGGTTCAGAATCTGTTGTGCTTTTGTCAAGTAACACTTTGCTGGAAAGTTGTGTCCAAAATCACCAAAGCCTCGAAACCCTTTCCAGCTTTTCTAGTTTTACTTTCATACACATCATGACATGTTGGGTAAAATTTTACCCAACAAACATGCATGTTCCCTTTTTACCCAATACTGGGAAAAATTTTACTCAACATGTATTAGAGTGTATGGTCTTGATAGACCTGAGTGCTTTACAGTGAAATCACGTGACCACTGCACGCTATGCAAATTAGTTTAGAGCCAGAAGGGTGTTGGGTATGTGTTGAAGTATATGAATTGATACTTTTGACTCGAGCACTCGTCAGATGATTGTAATGTATGAAGGGGGTCCGCTCGCTATTCCTAAGGACCGCTATTCGTAGAAAACCGCTGTTCATTTTAACACGCGTTATGAATAGCGGTTCTTATGAATAGCGATTCTTATGAATAGAAATCCTTGTGAATAACGAGGTAATTTGTGTATGGTTTGCTCGCTATTTAGAAGGACCGCTATGCGTACAAAACCGCTATTCATTTAGTCACGCGTTATGGATAGCAGTCCTTATGAGTAAGTGGTCCTTATAAATAGTGGTCCTTATGACTAGCGAGGTTAACCTGTTCGAAGAGCGTCGTTGCTTTTGCCTTGCTATGAATGATTTTTTTTTCTTTTTTGCAGCTTGTCATTTTTTGTAGTCTATTTGTAATTTGTTAAAAGCAACATGCCTGTTAAGAACCGTGTTTAATTTCTACTGAAAGAGCTTTCAGGATCACCGATGAAGGGAAAATGATTTTAGAAAATTGAGAAAATTTCTTTGTTTTCTTTCTTGAGCTTATCTAAGACTAAGGGATGCAACGTTTACAAGAAAACTTACGTGGAATGACATAGGGAAAGAATGCTCAATCTTCAGCCATTTTAGAAATGTTGATATGCTACTTGAGTGTATTCGAGTGTATAATCCATTTTATTTGAACAGTTGAATTATTTTTAATGTCCAGTTTTTTATGTCAGATGTTTTTGAATAATTGTCACAATCAGTATATGGCATTATAATGCAGTCCAAATTATGACGATACTTCGGAATTATCACGATAGTTTTGTATATTTTACAATAATGTTGAATGATGAGGTTTCGTATGAGTATACATGTATAATAAGTAAGTAAAAATCATACCGGGCTATGATAAAATGTTTGATTATTGATTATTCATTCATTATTCACAGACTAATCATTTTAGGGATGGTTCGTACTCAAATCCAATCTCTTTCAGCCCCTCTTTTTACCTCACTCACTCTGTCTCTCTGTCTCTCTGTCTCTCTTCTGCTCTTTGATTTCGTTCCAAGAAACCAATCTTAAAATAACCAGATAACAAGATATTATACCATTCAATTTTTAACCATTTCAAGACAATTGACCGCATTTTGTGGTTTGGCTGAATAACTTTTGATTCAGAGCTCTAAAAATATATCAGATGCATGAGTAGAAAGAGCAAAAATGTCTGCACACTTTATGTCCATATTTGTTGCACGACCATATTGCGTTTGATGTCAGAAATTTTTAAAGACAAGATTAAGCTTTGAAATCCTTAAATTGGCAACACATTGAGAGGTTAAAAATCCTTGTTTTTTAAAATAAAAATTGGCAATTTTGTCAACTTTTCGACAACATTCCTAACCATGTATATTTTTTCAAAGACATTACATCTTATTAGAACCACGTAGAAGTAAAAAAAAAAAGAGTTATTGTTGCCAATTTGAAGAACAAAATGTAATCAATTTAGCCCTTAGATAATTCCTGTCCTGAAAGGGTTAAAGACGAGAAAGGAGAAAGCAGAAGATCATGAGAGGGCTATTCGGAAAAGGAAATGGAATAGAGATGAAGAAGATGATGTAGGAAAGATGACAAAAAGGAATACGGGAGGGGTAAATAGGGTGGGGGGGGGGGGGGAGGGGGAGCGAGAGAGAGAGAGAGAGAGAGAGAAAGCAAGGCATGTTCAACAAGAGGGTTAAAAGAAAGGTGAGTTGAGTTTGAATATTGTCACAGATCGATATAGAATTAAGAAATTGATATAGAACGAAGTTCACTTAAAGGTTATCCTAAGATTAGTAGTAGAATAAACACGATAAAAACTATTTTCGAAAAGTAAACTCAAGACAATTTCAATAGCCTTGTCTATCACCTTTAGAAAAGTGCGAACATTACAATGGTGTATTACGTAATCCGAACCTGATTTCTATGGGCAGTAACAATAGGCTTTTGAAATTGCCCTTGAGTTTTTTTTTCGAAAGCAGTTTTTATCGTGTTAATAATTAATATCATAGCGTATAGTAATGAGTTAATAAAAAAAAATCGGGATCTCGAGCTAGTAGTTTTAATCAACATGCATAACTCGCTTTCTCCCAGTGTTAAAGCTCATCTACAGTATTGGTAGCAAAAAGAAAATTGGGAAGAAGTATGTTAAATATAGTCTCATGTTGTTCTCCTTGTATTAAAAGATGTCTGTAAGAAATCATTTGGTATTCCATTTATGATATCTGGTGAATTTCAGTGTAAATATCTGTAAGGAATGCTTGATCACTGCCATTATGCTAGGACCCTTCCACCCCGACGGCTCCCCGCAGAGCAATCTTGGGGCTTCGCACAGAGACAGCGTGTGTGTGCGCTACTCATCATTGGTTTTACACGTGTGTGTACAGTGTATAGCACATGCTGCCTTTGTTGGGATTTTACTTGCCTGTCCCGGCACATAAATTAGTTTTTGCCTCTTATTTGTTTAATATTAAACTTTAGGAGGCGAAATCTTCACAGTGTCTTAGTATTGCTAGTATCTTGCTATTTATCAACAAAAATTGAAGAAATTTGACGAACAATTTTTGAGGGCTTACCAAAACTTTACATGACCTTTAAGTGTTGCCCTTTTCAATAAATGTAATTTTCAGTACACGGGTTTTGATAATTTGTTGATATTTTGCGGGTTCAAAAACACACCTACTGTATGATAAACGATTCAAAATCAATTTAAGCCAGTTTATCTCGAAATGCATTTGCAATGCCATAACTCGAGGTTTTCTAGAATTTTTACACATTGATTTCTCTATACTCTCAAAATCATTGTCCTTTCCTTACAATATTTTCTAGTCTAAACAGAAATTGCCCACCATATTAACTTCAACATTATCATCAGCGTTATACAAACACAGACCTTGACAATTCGGAAAGGTAGTACATAAGGAATTAATAGTTAACCACTATTTGATACTTTTATTTGAAATGGCATGTGATTGAATTTCTCAATTTGTATAAAGGGACAGGAAAAGTAAACACGTTGGAAAAGTACAGTTTGATAATTCATAACTAACCACTATTTGATACTTCTTGTTTTCGCTTTCCAAATATTTACTGTACTAATGATTGGTTGAAAAATCGGCACAAGGAATAGTGACAGGATGTGAGAAAATACGCTTCTGTTTCCATGTTGTGTACGAAAATGTCGAAATGGAATAAATGTCATCATCTTAAAGAGTAAATCTAACCTAGTTACAAGATTGCTTCTGAAAGTTGAAAGGGCAGAAAAAGATATTAGTGAAAGTTTGTGATAAATGATGGACAGTGATAATTATTTTGTAAAAGGGCCATTCTTTTTTAAAGTGAAACAAACGGTCACACACGTGACCATCTAATTTGGCCACAATGTTGGAAAATCATATTACATTTTATTATTTTTTTTTATATTATCATTTTCTAACTTGAAAAAGATTTCCCTTTCTTTGACAAGAAAAATCAGTTTCCAACCATAACGTTTTTACACAGACGTTTAAAAACTCCCTTTTTTGAGTGGTCACACAAGTGACCAACCCAATTTTCACTTCTAAAAGAAAAGAATTTTCACTCATTTAAGAAAAAACTGCTTCCAAACTGTTTAGAGCAATCCCATAATACAGCAATGAAAAGTAGAAACTTACACTCCTAGGGATATGTGAGAAAAGTAGGTTTAAATAACAAAAAGTCAGACCCCTTTTCGTGCGAGGTCATACACGTGACCGACCTAATTTTGACCTCTGAAAGAAAATGATGTACTCTCATTTAAAATAATTACCATCCGTCTGTTAAGGGTAAGATTGTTATTTAAAAATCCGAAATGAGAGACTTCTGCTACAAGATAAATACTGAAAAGTTAGGTTTAAATTAACTTCTTTTTTTTCAGGATTTTGGTCTGACACACACGTGACTGAGAATGGCCCAAAAGTTGCGATAATTGAGGAAAAGGGGGGGGGGGGGGGGAGGGGATGGGGACATACAATAGGTTGATAAAATGGTAGAGAACAAGGCCATGGTCTTAAGGGGAGGGTGTTGGAGAGGTTTTCTTACCAGTTTTTTGACACTATTATTTTTTCTTCACTATTCAATTGCGAGGGGGCATTTGCCCTCTCCTGTTTGGCAGACGTGGGCCGAAGAACGATTTCATTCATGAAGAAATGTCCTTTTGTTTTGTTCACATATATTGTATCAAAATATCCCTTTTCTCAATTGTTATAATGGGACAAACATACATGTAATACTAGTAAGTTAAAATATGATAGCCATCTCCATTTTCCTGCTCTCATTCAGATGAATTTTCTATATACGGGGTTAATCACAAAGACAGAAAGATAAGTTATATAAATCCTGACTGAGAAATTTCTCATCATATCTTAATCAGAACCAAATTCATTCCTTATTCAGTTTAGCTCCTTAATAATGTCATAGTAGACCTAAATTGATCTATAATATATAACATCAAGCAGAAATTGCACAATACACAAGTATTAACTTTTAGAATAATCCCTAAGGACGTTAACAAACACAGGCTATACTCGACATAGTACAGGAAAAGTGATACTTAATATGTTTATAACTAACTACTGTTTTATATTTCTCATTTTCGCATTCCAAATATTGATTGTAAAATCGGCACAATTGTGACACAATGTGAGAAAATTAGCTTCTGTTTCCATCCTCTAGAAAATAATTCTAAACTGTACGGAATTTCGTCATCTTGATGGGAAAAAGTTTGTTGAAAAACTTTTATGAGAACATGTTGAAAAACAAAAGAGAAAGACAGAAATATGATAGTGAAACTTTGAAAATGCTCTGACAAATATCAGTGAATTTTATACAAAATGATCAAAAAGCTGCGATCACTAGCTGTACAGGAATCTCAACTTTGTGCGTTTACAAGTTTGTGTCTTTGATCATGGAATAACTTTTTGTTTTGATTATAATACATAACCTTATAACCTTATAAACTACCAATAACTTAAATATCTTTAGCTTCGGCTATGTCACCAAGGTATATTATTATTATGGCATGTATGGAGGCTAAATGTTCCATATATTATGGATATAGATGTATTCAAGATATATAATGGATATCCCCCAAATAAAAATTGGTCTGCTCAGTTCAGTCCTGTAAATGAAGAAGGGTGACAGTTTTAGTCTAATGAATGGAATGTTCTCAAAGATGTCATTATTTGTTTAGTCGGCAATTTGCCAGTTTGATATATTGTAATCAGAACATATAGCAATTAATAACTTTTTGAACATCCATCTGATCCTTTTTCAAGTTTTACTTGTCCGTTGTTCTGTTCCGTCTGCTTCTACCCCAAAACAACCTGCTATCTAACCGTTTGTTTGTATTTATCCATACGTCAATAATTACCCATTTACCAATTCGTTTTGTGTACACTCAAGTCAATACCAAACACATTGTTTGCATGTCCTATGTAATATGAAACACACAGCAAAGTACTTGATCAAAATCTATTAACCATTGTTGTGAGTAAAAAGTAATGGTGAATATACATCAATTTAAAGCGAATCTCATAAAATACCAAACCAGCCGAGTCGCTCTTCACTTCGCCATTTTCTTCGAAAGGAGAAAGGTGTGCTGTTCAAACTCCTGCTACCTAAAGCAAGAACCTCTAGACCAGCGGCGGCAAAGCGTCTTCCCGTCGAAGAACACAAGTCTTGACGAACAGCGTTCTTTGTTTGGCGGTCCCTAATTTGGAGAAAAGGGAAAGAGATGGCAGGGCTGAAAGGGATTTTCTTCTCCTTTCTGCTTTGTCTTCTTTCTCAATGCGTTTCTTCTCAGCAAGGTAGGAGGCGCCGAAATTAAAATTTTGATCGATAAGGCGTATGTTTACCCAATTAGCCTATTCATTCGCCGCGATTCAAATATATTTTGATAATTTTTCCTGCAAGAAAAAACAACAGACATGTTTCCTGCCACGGCGATGGCAGTGGCAACGATGCCGTCAAGTACCCCTTATCCACAGTTCTTTTTTAAAACCAGAATGCAATAAAACTTGATAGGAAGATCCCAGTTGATCCAATAATGTATCCATAATGTTGATTATGGATATATTATTGGAGCTTTATTTCTCGATTTTAAACGGGCTTTTGATCTTGTAAGCCAGATAATTTTATTTGACAAATTGGAAGAATGTGGTGTTCATGATACTGAGTTGGCATGGTTTAAAAACTATCTGTCGGTTCGCGCCCAGTGTATGTGTTATAATAGTAAACTATCAACTTTTCGTGACGTGACGTTCCATTCTAGGACCCCTGCTTTTTGTTATTTTTTATAAATGACTTATGTGAATTGAATCTTCAAGAACACACAAAATCATGCCTTTATGCATATGATACGGCTCTTGTTTTTTTGTAAAGGTAGGGCTGCCAATTCTGTTCAGACCAGTCTGCAATCGGAATTTGAGAAAGTAATACAATGGGTGCAGACGAATAATTAAAATTTAAGTACATATAAGTGTAAAGTAATGTTGTTTGGTACACGCAAAAAAGTGAGCTCAAACAAATTTTTATTCAATATGAAATTCAGGTCATTGAGCAGGGGAACAACTTTAATTACCTTGGAATTATATTTTGATAACTCTACATGTAACAAAATTTCGAGGACCATTGCATTTATACAGCAAATTAAACAATATTTACATAAAAAGGTTGCCTGATTATGGTTTGGTTATATGGGGAAAATCTTGCCTATGTTTTAATACTAAATTACAAAGCCTTCAAAAATAGATAAGCACTTTTAATTTTAGATGCTGAATTTTTACTCCTCACACAACATTACTAAAAGAGTTAAACTGACAGTCTTTCTCACAAAGAGTCGATTAACAGTTTTGTTTATACATGTTCAAGGTAATAAATGGGCTTGCGCCTGAATATCAAAAAGAATTAATATTTTTTATAGCCCCGCAGATAAAAAAGAGATATGTTTTAAACTCTTCTCTCTCTATATAGCCAAACCTAAATCCGAGTACATGAAAAGGTCCTTTCAGTACCATGGACCATTATTATGGAATAGACTTCCCCTTAGTCTTCAAAATACCACATCCATTGAATTGTTTAAAATGAAATGTAAAAATCTATCAACTACCAATCATTTTATTCCTAAACCTCCGGTTTAATCTCCGTCTTTTATATTTCATATTTGAACTAATGTTAAATTACCTTTATTCCCCTTTTTTTGTGTACTTATATGAGGTAGCTATATAACTGTCTTTCCCCTTTTTCATTTTATTGCAGTATATTTGTTTGTCTCTAGACTTTGTCTATTCCCCCCTTTTTTTGTATTGTTCATTTCCGTATTATTCACTTTTTGTATAATGTACTTGTACTTTGTTTTGTATTCATTGACTAAATATTTTATATTCATAGTTCTATGTAAAATGTACTGTTTTTTTGTTTTGTTTTGCAGGGCCCCTTTGTAAATAAGTTTCACAACTGAAAGGGCTACCTTGCGTAAATAAAACGGAAATAAATAAATAAATAAATAAATAAGACCGAAGGCATATATAAGTTGCATTTTTTGCAAGGCATCTGACTTCTCACAACCCTTTAAAAGTTTCACAAAACACAAATTATCGGCTTCAAAGACTAGACTGGTCAACCTTGCTGTATAGTCGAAGACTATCAATGGGTGTTCATCATATTACGATATTGCAAGATGTAAGAGAGAAAACACATATTTTGTGCGGTTGTGTGTGTGTGGGGTGTGTGTGTGGGTGTGTGTGTGTGTGTGTGCTGGGTGCGTGAGTGTGTAAAGCCATCATAAAGTTATAATGCCATATTATGCCCTATTTACACTTGCACGCATTTTGGTTTCTGCATGGTTTGCGCATCTTGTGTGTCAATGTGGGAAGTATTCGTGGCAGCATGCGGGAGGATGCTGGAGGATGCAGGCCAATGCTTGAAACGCGTGACAAAATTTCAAACATGTTTAATTTTTGGGCACGAGAAAATGTTTTGGCAACATTCGTAAGCACCCCTTGAACTCTACGCAATCTATTCGCAACCTTGCCGTGCAACAGCATGTCATCGGCGCGCATGTTCCGGACTAGCTCACGACTAGTTCACGAATAAGTTACTCAAATCTGCTCACTCGTTACGCATACTTGACACACAGTTTTCGCACAACATGGGCATAGTCTACGCATGTGGGACATGTGATCAAAACACGTGGTCTTTTCACGTTTAACCCATAGCAGTTCAGAATTTCTTTAGGTCTTAATTAATCAGCTTTATCTCCTCAAATTGGCGGCAATTATTCCTATTTCACCCCTACTTAGTTTGAAAAAATAAAAGTGCGTATTAAATGAACCAGTGTGAATGAAACTGCAAGATTCAACGGAAAATTTGCCAATTTGTACACGAAAATAGTGATTAGGCCTGTATATTTCTCACTGCGTTGCCAGTTTAGGGACTGTAATGATTTAATCGCTCTTATTCATGAATGGCATAACGGACTGCATTGGAAATAGACTAAAAATTTTCTGGGATTTTTTTATTCTTCTGCTCATGTATAATGGGTACTTCCTAGCGATTTGGATGAAAAGATGATGCAAAAACCTCACTAAATGGAGACACTGCACCAATCCAGTCCATCTCGAACAATCAGGAAAATGAATGACACATTGATGCGTGAAAAATAATTAACTTTGGAGTAAAAAAAAACATGGCGCAAATTATTCGTAAATCAGACGTAATAAAAAAAAAAAGAAAAAAAAAGTCGGAGATGACGGCTCAACGTCACGCATTGGTACGCAGTACTGCGTGGCAGTGCGGGAACAAAATGCGTGCAAATGTAAATGGGGCAATATATTTGTCTCGACTTAATGTTTTGGGTCACTTCAGTTCGTGAACTATGAGCAACCTTGACGCAACTATTGAGGGTCTATCTCATTGGCGGAGACGTCACCTCCACTGCCGCGACTGATCAATCGCGGCAGTCGCGGCGACTCGGGATACCAAAAAATCAGAACTTAAGGGCCCATCTTATTAGCCTAGGGACTTGGCGACCTGGTGGCGACTCGAGTCTCCGCTGGTTGCAGAGACGTCTCGGCGACGTCTCCTGGAGACTAGCCGTGTCTCCGGGGAGTCGTGGGAAATTCGAACATGTTCGATTTTTTGAGACGTTTTGCAGTCTCCAGCGGGTCTCGGAGACGTCTCCGTGAATCGTCACATCGTCGCCGCAACGTCTCCTCAGTCGCCTTGGTCTCCATCAGGTCTCGGAGACGTCGCGGAGATGTCGTGGAGACGTCTCCGCAACCAGCGGAGACTCCCGTCGCCACCAGATCACCACCTAGTCTCCAGTCCAATGAGATGGGCCCTAGCAGAGCGTGCCGTTGCGCGCCCATGATGTCGTGAACTGCACTGCTAGCGCCAATAGAAGCAACTTGACCGGGCTGCGTACCAAAATGACACTACTTGGCACGCACAATGCGGTGCAATGCGGGAACAAAGGCAGTTGCAGTTCACTGGGGACTAGGCAAAAAGTGTGATATACCACATGTAGAAAAAAAAATAATGGCACGAACACAGGGCAGAACCGTCGATCCAGAACGCCGACGTAAAAATCCAAACTTTGGACACTGGACAGTTAATTTTCGGGCACCTGGCGTCAGCCCCCTTGGCCAAATTACGCCTTCACTTCCAATGTAGAAATACAATTTCATGTTTATTTCTATTAATTCTAAATTTGATGTTTTTCACAGAATATGTGTCTCTCGTTGCTGGAGAAACCCAGACCATCTCATCTCCAAACTATCCTTCGTATTACGATAATGATGTGAGCTACAATTGGTACATCTCGGCTCCATTAGGCTTTCGTATTCTCATACACTTTTTGGATTTCCGCACTGAACAATGTTGTGACTCACTTGATATTGGGTCTGGAGAATCACCGTACTCCCCTGGAAGTGCAGATTATGTGACTCTAAGCGGTACTTCATTACCTTCAGATATGAGGTTTGTATGAAATCGAGACTTTATCTAATGTATACATTGGCGCAAATCCAGGGGGGGGGGGGACAGGGGGACATGTCCCCCCACCCTTTTGAAGACAGGCGAATGTCCTCCCTCCCACCTTTTTTAATAACCTTTGTTTTGGGGGGGTTTTTTGCTTGTCAGAGAATTTTGGAGGCAATTTTTTTTTTGCTTGTCAGATAATTTTAGAGGCAAATGTCCCCCAAACTTTTGGAATAACCTTTTTTTTTTGCTTGTCAGAGAATTTTGGAGGCGTTTGTCCCCCCTAAATTTCAAAATGGATTTGCGCCACTGAATGTATATCAGAAGTCCTTGAAAGAGTTACCCAAAATGAGCTTTCAAATTTCCTTGATATAAACAAAGTCTTATTACCAAAGGCATCCGGATTTAGAGCAAAGCACTCATGAAAACAGCATTGACATGTAGGGACAGGCATTTGCGAAAGTTAAGACAGCTCATACAAAAATGCATTAACTTGAAGAAAACCAAACCAATTAATCAGCAACTTATTCATTGCTCAAACGGCAAGAGATATTGCTTACACTAACATTTACGTACATGTACACTAGCTTGATCTTTCGACGAGAACTTATTCTAATTCTCTGAATTGCATTATCATTACGGCAGTGGGCTACTCGTTTTTCCGAAGGTTTATATTTCCGAATTTTCATATTTCCGAAAATGAAATAAGGTTCGTGTATGTATTAAAAAAAAAAACAAACACAAAAAACAAAAAACAAAACAAAACAGAACAAACAATCATGTAGGGTTCTATTACATTTTTGGAATTCATTGAACTTTTGGAAGTATGATCCCTATTTCATATTCAAAATTATAACCCTATTTCATTTTCGAAATTGTGGACCATCGGAGCAATGAACTTTCAGAGTACGAACCTTCGGAAGTAAGAACCTTCGGAATGATGAAAAACGACATGTAACCAATACGGCGGGTGTGTGTGTGTGTGTGTGTGTGTGTGTGTGTGTGTTGGGGGGGGGGGGTTATTGGGCGACGGCACCTTTTCTGGTCGAAAATGAGCCATCTTCTTGCTATTTTAAAATGGCATGGTGCCCATTTTGGAATGCGTCTTGCTTCAGAATATCCTCTTGCTAATTTGATATTCAGAGTAGATTTTCAGGATAGCCCTCACGATTGAGGGTCACTTTGTGCTCCCTTTGAAAAGGCTTTGCGTTCCAGACAAAATGTCATAGAAGTACGGACTAATTTTGTTGCAAGTTATAGGTATTACGACAAGCATGAGCAATTCGTCCAGTGTTAAATACGGGTTATTGAAATAACTGAGTCAACCCATCTGTCTTAGTAGGTTGCAGCAATTTTATATTCGGATTCAGAATACTATCCTCCATGGTCTGTTTGTTTCTGCAGGTTTGACGGGCCGACATGTTGGATGGAGTTCGAGACTGATTATTCTGTCACTGAGAAGGGATTTCAGATCCAACTAAGTCTTGTAAATTCAACAGAAGGTAAGATCCTCTCCATTCCGTTCCGTATTTTTAAAAAGTATTTTAATAGCATTCTAAAGAGAAAATCATTTATATCAATAATTTTTTTCAACAGTTTTAACAAATGATTAATTTTAAAATTATTTCAAAAATAAATATGTACATAAATAACATAAAAGGTAAATAGTCAGTATAATGTAGTGATTTTACTGCGAGAAATATGATGGGACCTACATGACAGCAAGCTTGTAAAGCTGTAGGCCCCGTCGAAATAATTTGTGGTAATGAATGGAGGACGGATATAAATAATGACTAGTCAAAATAAATCAGAAAAAAAAAAAAAGGAAAGAATAAAGAGAAAATAAGAAAGTTATGGATGTTTGAAAAATGAGATCACTAAACCTATGCAAATCTCAAAGATATTGGGGCGGCAGCAGCCATCGATCTATGAAAATACCTATATTCGGGCAGCAATGTTCCTGCTTATTTGATTTAAGAAATAAATCTTATCTAGTGTACTAGTAGTTTGATATTTTCATGACGGAATGAAATATTTTACCATAATTTATAAAAAAAAATGTAAGTTTAGGTCACTCGCTTCGCTTGATTGCAAAGGTTTCACATGGGAAAGTTGATACTCAGGTAGGAAAAATGAATTGCAATTATCAATATACTAACTAACAAAAGCACGTTTGGGTGGATTGAGGTGACATATAATTGTATAATAGCATGAATATAACGTAAATGACAGTTTGCTAGATTAACACTATGATAAGTACGAGGTTCAAGTGACATCGACGAGTTAAAGATTTTATACCTAGATTTCTTGGTTGTTCTACAGGAGAGACTCACTCAGTGCCAAATTATATTTACGAACGATTTCTTCTTCTCACGTTTTAGAACCAACCACTGGTGATCCTTGGAGGACTACACCCCCATGGTGGTGGAATACTGATGGTAGGTCATGGTTTATTTTGATATTTTTTAAAAAATCTCTGTGATTAATATTACTTTTGTAAGTAATATTCAATGATTCAGCCATAGAAGTATTTGCTGAGAATCGCTGGCTGGAGTGGGGGACGATTTGTTTCTTTTGTTTCGTTTAATATGTAGAGGCACGTATATATTATTTGAAAAATGAAAATTCGTTCATTAACTTGGTATACTTTCATGGAGAACATAAAAAAAGAACAACAAACAAACTACACACACCAGAAAATGGGTATTATGGCTATCCTCTAGAGAATATGGTAAAGCATACACAAGGCCACGTAATATTTCCTCTTGTCACGTTTTAGAACCAAATACTGATGAAACTTGGAGGACAACACCCCCATGGTGGTGGAATACAAATGGTAGGTTTTGTTTTGCTTTGATGTCTTCCTTTAAATCTCTGTGGTTAATATTCTTCCTGTAAGTAATGTTCTAAGATTAAGCCGTAGACGTATTTGCTAAGAATCGCTGGTTGGAGTGGTTGACGATTTGTTTCGTTTTGTTTCGTTTTATTTGATAGATGCACGTATATATCATTTGAAATGACACTTCGTTCTTTGAATCGGTATACTTTTTTTTCATGGAGAATAATGAAAAACGGAAATTGTTGAGTTTAAGGCTGTCCTTTAGAAAATATGTTAAAGCACACCAACGACCAAGATAGATTTCATCTTCTTACGTTTTAGAACCAAGCACTGATGATCCCTGGAGGACTCAACCTCCATGGTGGTGGAACACTGATGGTAGGTCTTGTTTTGCTTTGATGTTTTCCATTTAATCTCTGTGGTTAATAATCCTTATATAAGCAAGGATCTCAATGATTCAGCAGTAGATTTATTTGCTGAGAATCGCTGGTTGGGTTGGGGACGATTTGTTTCATTTTGTTTTGTTTAACTGGTAGATGCACGCATATATCATTTGAAATGTCACTTCGTGTACATCATACTTGGTATACATTTTTATGGAGAATATTAAAGAACATAAAATGGGGATTGTGGCTGTCCTTTAAAGAATATTGTAAAGCATACACACGGCAACGAAAAATGTCATCTTCTAACGTTTTAGAACCAAACACAGCTCCCTGGAGGACTCAACCCCCATGGTGGTGGAATACTGATGGTAGGTCTTGCTTTTTTAGAAAACTTTTTCCTTTTAATCTCTGTGGTTAATACTCCTCCTGTAAGTAAGATTCTATGATCTAGCCGTAGGCGTATTTGCTGATAATCGCTGGTTGGTTGGGGACGCTTTGTTTCGTTTTGTTTTGTTTGATTGGTGTATGCACGCATATATCATTTGAAATGTCACCTTGTGTGCATCGTACTTGGTTTACTTTTTTTAATGGGGAATATTAAAAAACGGAAAATATTAATTAAGGCTGTCCTTTAGAGAATATGTTAAAGCACCCCATCGACCGAGATAGATTTCATCTTCTTACGTTTTAGAACCAAGCACTGATGATCCCTGGAGGACTCAACCCCCATGGTGGTGGAACACTGATGGTAGGTCTTGTTTTGTTTTGATGTTTTCCTTTTAACCTATGTGGTTAATATTCTTTCTGTAGGTAATATTATATTATTCAGCAGTAGAAGTATTAGCTGAGAATCATTGGTTGGGTTGGAGGACGATATTTTTTCGTTTTCTGTTGTTTAGTTGGTAGATGCATGTATACATTATTTGAAATGACACTTCGTTCAACGCACTTAGTGCAATTATTGTTGATAATATTAAAGAACAACAACAACAAAAAAATGGAAATGTGGATGTCCTTTAGAGAATATGTAACTTAATATGAAACTTTAAGCTCACCATCGGACACGATAGATTTCATCTTCTTACGTTTTAGAACCAAACACTGAAGATCCCTGGAGGACTCAACCCCCATGGTGGTGGAATACAGATGATAGGCCTTGTTTTTTTTAAAAATGTTTTCCTTTTAACCTATGTGGTTAATATTCTTTCTTTAAGTAATATTATATTATTCAGCAGTAAAAGCATTAGCTGAGAATCTTTGGTTGGGGGCGGGGACGATATTTTTTCGTTTTTTTTGTTTAATTGGTAGATGCACGTATACAGTATTTGAAATGACACTTCGTTCATTGACTTGGTATACTTTTTGTGGAGAATGTTAAAGAACAGAAAATGGGAATTGTGGCTGTCTTTTAGAGAATATGTTGAAGCACAAACACGCCCACGAAAGATTTCATCTTCTTACGTTCTAGAACCGAGCACTGATGATCCTTGGAGGACTCAACCCCCATGGTGGTGGAATACAGATGGTAGGTCTTGTTTGGTTTTGATGTTTTCCTTCCGATCTCTGTTGTTAATATTCCTTCTGTTCTGTGATTAAGCCGTAGAAATATTTCATGAGATTTACTGGGATGGGGGCGATTTGTTTCGTTTTGTTTTGTTTAATTGGTAAAGAGCAGATGAAGGGGGATTGTGGCTATCCTTTAGGTAATATGTTAAAGCACTCACGCGGCAACGAAATATTTCATCTTCTCACGTTTTAGAACCAAGCACTGATGATCCTTGGAGGACTCAACCCCCTTGGTGGTGGAACACAGATGGTAGGTCTTGTTTTGATGTTTTCCTTTTAATCTCTGTTCTTGTCAATATACTTTCTGTTCTATGATTAAGCCTTTGACGTATTTGATGAGATTTGCCGGGGTGGGGGAAGATTTGTTTCACTTTGTTTTGATAAATTTGATGGTAGTGGAATACAGATAGCATAGGTCTTGTTTTGTTTTGATGTTTTCCTTTTAATCTCTGTGGTTAATATTCTAAAGAGATTTCATCTTCCTACGTTTTAGAACCTAGCACTGATGATCCTTGGAGGACTCAACCCCCATGGTGGTGGAATACTGATGGTAGGTCTTGTTTTGTTTTGATGTTTTCCTTTTAATATCTGTAGTTAATATTCCTTCTGTAAATAAGATTCTATGAGTTAGCCGTAGACGTATTTGCTGAGAATCGCTGGCTGGAGTGGTTGACGACATGTTTTGTTTTGTTTCGTTTAACGGGTAGATGCAAGTATATTTTATTTTAAGTGACACTTCGTTCATTGAATCGGTATGCCTGCATGGAGAATATTAAAGAACAGAAATTGGGGATTGTGGCTATCATTTAGAGAATATGTTAACGCGCTCACACGCTAACGAAAGATTTCATCTTATTACGTTTTAGAACCAAGCACTGATAATCCTTGGAGGACTCAACCCCCTTGGTGGTGGAACACAGATGGTAGGTCTTGTTTTGATTTTTTTCCTTTTAATCTCTGTTCTTGTCAGTATACCTTCTGTTCTATGATTAAGCCTTAGACGTATTTGATGAGATTTACCGGGGTGGGGGAAGATTTGTTTCAATTTGTTTTGATAAATTTGATGGTAGTGGAATACAGATAGTATAGGTCTTGTTTTGTTTTGATGTTTTCCTTTTAATCTCTGTGGTTAATATTCTAAAGAGATTTCATCTTCCTACGTTTTAGAACCTAGCACTGATGATCCTTGGAGGACTCAACCCCCATGGTGGTTGAATACTGATGGTAGGTCTTGTTTTGTTTTGATGTTTTCCTTTTAATCTCTGTGGTTAATATTCTAAAGAGATTTCATCTTTCTACGTTTTAGAACCTAGCACTGATGATCCTTGGAGGACTCAACCCCCATGGTGGTGGAATACTGATGGTAGGTCTTGTTTTGTTTTGATGTTTTCCTTTTAATCTCTGTGGTTAATATTCTAAAGAGATTTCATCTTCCTACGTTTTAGAACCTAGCACTGATGATCCCTGGAGGACTCAACCCCCATGGTGGTGGAATACTGTTGGTATGTCTTGTTTTGTTTTGATGTTTTCTTTTTAATCTCAATGGTTAATATTCCTTCTGTAAGTAAGATTATATGATTGAGCCGTAAATGTATTTACCGAGAACCGCCATTGTTGGGGACAATTTTTTTCGCTTCATTTTGTTCAATTTGTTGGAAGATGCACGTATATATTATTTGAAATTACACTCCTTCATTGTCTTGGTGTACTTTTTATGGATAACGCAAAAAAAATATAACATAAAT
Organism: Heliocidaris tuberculata; assembly: GCA_025618425.1. Lineage (NCBI taxonomy): Eukaryota > Metazoa > Echinodermata > Echinoidea > Camarodonta > Echinometridae > Heliocidaris > Heliocidaris tuberculata. The sequence continues at coordinate 7,162,247 of CM046848.1, forward strand.
TTTGATAAAGGCTGTCCTTGAGAAATATTTTAAAGCACTCCCGCGTCAACGAAATATTTTATCGTCTCAAACACTGATGATCCCTGGAGGACTCAACCCCCATGGTGGTGGAAAACTCACGATAGGTCTTATTTTGTTTAGATGTTTTCCTTTTTAATAGCAGTGGTTAATATTCCTTCTTTAAGTAAGATTAACCCGTAGACATATTTGTTGAGAAATGTTTTGTTTTGATGTTTTTTGGGGGGACGTTTTGTTTTGTTTTGTTCGTAGATGCATGATATATAACTTGAAATGTCACTTCGTTCATCGTACGTGGTAAACTTTTTAAGGAGAGTATAAAAACCCCTAGAAATAGGGATTGTGGCTAACCTTTATAGATTATGTTAAAGCACTCCCACGGCAACGAAAGATTTCATCTTCTCACGTTTTAGAACCAAGCACTGATGATCCTTGGAGGACTCAACCTCCATGGTGGTGGAATACTGATGGTAGGTCTTATTTTGTGTTGATGTTTTCCTTTTAATCTCTGTGGTTGATATTATTTCTTAAAGTAAGATTCTATGATTCAGCCGTAGATGTAATTGGAGAGAATCGCTGGTTGGGTTGGGGGACGATTTGTTTCGTTTTGTTTTGTTTAATTGGCAGATGCACGCATATATTATTTGAAATGTCACTTCGTTCATCGCACTTAGTGTACTTTTTGTTGAGAATATTAATGTAGCTGGTATACGTTGTAGTTCGGCGAGGTCATCGCAAAATTTTGTGCATGAACAAAAATTTCGACGTATGCCAGCGTATGGCTCATACGTCCCCCATACGCGGGCTATAAGTTGTACGCAAGTTATGCGATCGTTTACACACGTTCACACACGTTACTTGTAAGTTACTCATAAGTCGAAATACGTCGAGATAACTTATGAGTAACGTGCTTTGAACCTATGTGTAACTTATATCGAACGTATCTCTAACGCGTATTGACGTATGGAGGTATTTGACGTGTTCCGCACGAAGTTTTTTTCAACACAGCGTATTCATGACGAGTTGGGCGTAAACGCAAACGCAATGTATTAGTAACTTATATAGAACGTCTCGACAACTTATAGATAACTTATACCAACGAATGCTTAGCGTGTTGCCGACGTTCACAACTTACGCCCAACGATAGTCTAACTTATGCATAGCGCGCGGCAGCGTATCGCCGACGATCACGTGTCGTAGCCTATAAAAGGGCTGCGGCTCGACGATTTGAGAGCATTAAATTGTATTATTTTATATGATTAAAGTATGTTTGTGAAAGAAAAACACCGAAAAAATATTGTTGGCGATAAAGGTCAAAATTGACTGATTGCCATTAACACGAATCGACAACGACAACAACGATTCAAATTGTTGGAGATAAGTGCGATATACGTTACACATAGGTTCAAAGCACGTTACTCTTAAGTTTTGGGTACGCTAGACATTATGTATTATCGTATGTCTACGATGGCATAACTTACCTACAACTTATGGCCCCCGTATGCGGGGCGTATGAGCCATACGCTGGCATACGTCGGAAAATGTTGTGCATGCACAAAATTTTTCGACCACCTCGCCGTACTACGACGTATACCAGCTTGCTTCAGCGTACTCTTAACTTATACAAAACTTACCCATAACTTATTCGACGTACGCCAGCGTATTCGCCAAATTTTTCAAACGTCGTCATACGCTGGCTAAATCGCCAAAGGTCGCCAATCGCCGACGCTATGCATAAGTTAGACTATCGTTGGGCATAAGTTGTGAACACTGGCAACATGCTACCCATTAGTTTGTACAAGTTATCGAAACGTTCTATATAAGTTGCTAATACGTTCTGTATACGTCTAAAATTGGAGGAAAAAAAACATCGAAAGTTCAGCGTATGCCAACTTTTTAGAGAAATTTTGATACGTCGGGCATGCGCTGGCTAAATCGTCAATATGTGACTGTGCCATAAAGAACCATAAATGAGAATTGCGGCTGTCCTTTAGAGAATATGTTAAAGCGGACCATCGGCCACGAAAGATTTCATCTTCTTACGTTTTAGAACCAAGCACTGATGATCCTTGGAGGACTCAACCCCCATGGTGGTGGAATACAGATGGTAGGTCTTGTTTGGTTTTGATATTTTCCTTACGATCTCTGTTGTTAATACTCCTTCTGTTCTATGATTAAGCCGTAGAAGTATTTGATGAGATTCACTGGGGTGGGGACGATTTAGCTTTGTTTCTTTTAATTGGTAGATGCACGTATATTATTATTTGAAATGTCACTTCGTTCATCGTACTTGGTATACCTTTCATGGAGAATATCAAAATAACAGAAAATGGGGATTGTGGCTATCCTTCAGAGAATACGTTAAAGCACTCACACGGCCAAGATAGATTTCATCTTCTTACTTTTTAGAACCAAGCACTGAAGTCCCTTGGAGGACTCAACCCCCATGGTGGTGGAATACAAATGGTAGGTCTTGTTTTGTTTTAATGTTTTTCTTTGAATCGCTGTGGTTAATATTCCTTCTGTAAGTAAGATTATATGATTAAACCGTAGACGTATTTGCCGAGAACCGCTGGGGCCGGGGGGGGGGGGGGGACAATTTGTTTCGCTTCATTTCGTTCAATTTGTTGGTAGATGGATACATATATTATTTAGAATGACATTTCTTCTTTTAATTGGTATACTTTTTATAGATAACGCAAAAATATGAAATGTTGATTAAGGCTCTACTTTTAATATCCGTTGTTGTCAATATAACTTCTGTAAGTAAGATTCTACGATTCAGACGTAGATGTATTTACTGAGAATCGCCGGAGTGGGGGTGATTTGTTTCTTTTTGTTTCGTTTAATTGGTGGAAACACGTATGTATTATTTGAAATGACACTTCTCCATTGAATTGGAATAATTTTTATGGATAACCCGCCCAAAACATAAAATGTTGATAAAGGCTGTCCTTTAGAAACAAGTTAAAGCACACCAAAGGCTATACTAAGATAGATTTCATTTTCATACGGTTTAGAACCTAGCACTGAAGATCCTTGGAGGACTCAGCCCCCATGGTGGTGGAATACTAATGGTAGGTCTTGTTTTGTTTTAATCTTTTCCTTTCAATTTCTGTGCTTTATAATGTTCCTCTTGAAAGTAAGATTCTGTGATTCAGCCGTAGGCGTATTTGCTGAGAATCGCTGCTTGGTTTTGTTTTGTTTGATTGGTGTATGCACGCATATATTATTTGAATTGTCACTTCGTGAACATCGTACTTGCCGAGGAAACGCCGGGGGTGGGGGACAATTTGTTTCGCTTCGTTTCGTTCAATTTGTTGGTAGATGCACGTATATATTATTTGAAATGACACTTCTTCATTGAATTGATATACTTTTTATGGATAACACAAAAAACGGAAAATGTTGATTAATGCTGTCCTATAGAGAATATGTTAAAGGACACCGACGACCATGCAAGATAGATTTCATCTTCTTACGTTTTAGAACCAAGCACTGATGATCCCTGGAGGACTCAACCCCCATGGTGGTGGAATACTGATGGTAGGTCTTGTTTTGTTTTGAAATCTTCCTTTTAATCTCTGTTTCTATAAATATTTTTTATGCAAGTAATAGTCTGGGAGCCCGTCATTTTGATGATTTGTAACTCTTTCAGGCTAATTTGTGCGCTTTATAAGTACAAAATTATATATATGTATATATATATATATATATATATATATATATATATATATATATTTTATTATTTGTCAAAATTTACAACTGATTGATTTTTTTCCTTGAAAAAAGTGTGTGTGTGTGTATGTGTGTGTCTGTAGGTATGGGGGTGCTATAATAATAAACAATGATTTACAATATTTATATAGCGCTTAACACAAAAAATGTCTCTAAGCGTTTAAATATTTGTACAGGCTATTCCCCTTTCCCTTTCAAAAGTGTGGGGGATTTTTATCCTCTTCTCTCGGGATTTACACCCTTTGGCTTCGGCCCTCTGAATGGTGTTTTTTATTTTCTTGCTAATTGTCAAAATTCTGCTTATAATCTGTCATTTTGAAGTCTGGTTCTTGAATTGAAGGACAATTCCTAGAAATAGTGGCCTTATCGATGACAAACTGTAGTATTTTCATTGCTTATCACGGTCTAGTTTTAAATCCAGTCACTGATGATCCCTTGACTCAGAAACCAGCATGATGCTGGAATACTAATAGTTCATCTTTTTTTTCCATTAATTCACCCAAAGGCGTGCGAGGCGGGGCTGAGGCCTAAATTTTGAAAATGCCCCTATACGGCAGGAAGATACCATAATAACATATTTGGGCAGCAATGTGCCTGATTATGATACGTATATATATATAGAGAGAGAGTTACAAATCATCAATTTCAATGACGGGCTCCCAGACTATTACTTGCATAAAAAATATTTATAGAAACAGAGATTAAAAGGAAGACTTCAAAATAAAACAAGACCTACCATCAGTATTCCACCACCATGGGGGTTGAGTCCTCCAGGGATCATCAGTGCTTGGTTTCTAAAACGTAAGAAGATGAAATCTATCTTGCATGGTCGTCGGTGTCCTTTAACATATCATAATCGTTGTGTGGATTGAGGTGAGAGATATTGTCTAATAATTATTATTGCACGAATGTTACGTGGTTGTAGTTTGTTAGCTTAACACAAGGAGAAATATGGGATGTAGTAAGTGACATCAACAAGTTATAAATTTCGCTAGGAGAGACACACTGAGAGCCGATATATTTACGAAAGATTTCCTCTTGTCACGTTTTAGAACCAAGCACTGATGATCCTTGGAGGACTCAACCCCCATGGTGGTGGAATACTGATGGTAGGTCTTGTATTGTTTTGATGTATTCATTTTGATCTTTTTGGTAATTTGGTTACTAATAACCCTGAAGAACTAAACCTACAATTCAGCTTCTCCACCATGAAAAGTATCACTAATATTCACTAAATATTCCTTTTCAGCTTCTGTAGGTAAAGCCCGGCTTAAAGGACACGTTATTTCACTGATTAACAAGATATCTTCTGCTAAACACTACCTGTTGTGATTAATGACGGTTGAACTTTTGCTAAAGCAAATAACTGGCAACACTATGAAATATTATTTTACTGTGTGTAATGGATTTTTAAAAATTGTCGTTGAATGGATTAGATGTTATTCGAAACTAGGCAGGGACTGAGGCAGTCTATATTAAAAGTATATGTTAACTCTTTCAGTGCCGATGTCACATATATGTGACAGATAGACTTGTCAGTTTCATTCACAAGTTGCTCGACCACAGGAATGGTATATGGTGGTCAATGTACATGTATATCAAAACATTCTAAATATATGATTAAAATTATATGCTACCATAGAAATTTCCAGAGAAAATTGCAGATTTTTGGAAAAAAGATATTACCTTATTTCAGTACTAAGCAATAGTAAACAAATGAGAAACCCCCAAAATAATGGACAACCCCCCCTCAAATGTAATTTTCAATAACTCTTATGCATAATGTTGGGTTAAGTAATATTGTCTGGTATCATAAGAAATAGTAATAAATTTTCTAAAATTTTGTACGCAATATTTTGTGAAACGATAGATGGTTAATGAAGTGCAGACATTTGAAAAGTAAGCATTGATCACATTTTCAATTGGTAAAACTTTGAAGAGAGCTAAACCCCTTGGCACATTATATGTTAAAGCAAATTCATCATGTTCACGAAAGATTTGCTCTTGTCACGTTTTAGAACCAGCAACTGATGATCCCTGGACACCAACACCAACTTGGTGGTGGCCGAATACCGATGGTAAGTCTTGCTTTTCTTTTCATGTTTATCAATGATAATGATAATAATAATCAATATAATAGTAATGATAAGAATAACGATCGTAATGATAATGATAACAACAATAATAATGATAACATAATATGGACTGGCCTTGAGGGGGATACAACATTTATTGCCTGAACTAGAATTGTATTACCCGAGTCGAAGACGAGGGCAATACGATTCTAGTGAGGGCAATTAATGTTGTATCCCCAAAAGTAGCCAGTCCATATCATTATTATTAACAGAATCAGACATCTAGAGCAAACTCGAAAATATTGTAAAAAATACAGTTTATTGCCCGCTATTTAACACGTAAAATCCCATTGACTTTCGAAACCGGGCAATAAACAATTTATCGGCCCGCAATTTTGTTGGCTTGTCAAAGCCGGGCAATAAAATGTAAAAATTGAATTGCTCAGATGTCTGATATGGTTAATAATATTGGATATTTATACAGTGCTCACATCCTCCACGCAGGCTGCTCAAGGCGCTCCATACCTCAGTCACACCTCCAAACCGACTCCAGGGCCCCGTTTCATAAACTTGTAATCGGTGACATCTGCCACATTTCTAGGACAATTTTTCTCTCAGCCAATCAGATGCAAGGATTTCAGTAGCTTATAACAGTGATTACAACTTGTTATTGATAACAAGTTTTATGAAACGGGGCCGAGACCCACACTATTAAAACCGAACGATTCTTGGCCATAGGCGTAATGTAACTTTTTTTGTTCGGTCTTGGGGGTGTTTCACAAAGAGTTTAAGTTGGACTTAGAGTCATGCGTAAGCGGCAATGGGCATCCGGTATTTAACTCTTACTGTGCCATGGGGTTTAGCTCTCTTCAAAATTTAACCAAAATGTGATCAATGCTTACTTTTCAAATGTCTGCACTTCATTAACCATCTATTATTCCACAAAATATTATACACAAAACTTGTAGTAAATGTATTACCATTTCTTATGATACCAAACATTATTACTTGACCCAACTTTATGCATAAGAATGATTGAAAATTACATTTGAGTTTCTTTTTTTTTTGTCTATTATTTTTTGGTTTCTCAGTTGTTTACTATTGATTAATGTTTAAATGAGGTAATATATTTTGAAATTCAGCAATTTCTCTGAAAATTTCTATGGTAGCATATAATTATAATCATATATTTAAATACATGATTTGCTCAAAATTTTGATATACATTGACCACCATTTACCTTTCTTGTGGTCGAATGAAAATGACAAGCCTATCTGTCACATATATGTGACATCGGCACTGAAAGTGTTAACTTATGTAGAGTTGTTGTGGTTGTGGTTCGAATGGTCCTTTGGCAAGACATTAATCTACATTTGCCGGATATGAGCGCTCTACAAGTGTGGGCATTATTAATATCATTATTATGATTTTAATTATTATGATTATCATTATCATTCTGACATCGATTTTTTGTTGTTGGTTGTTTCAGAAACTTCAACTGATTATCCTGTCCCGAGAAACCAGTCTGTAGGTAAGTATGTCTTGGAATTATGTAATCATGAGCTAAGCCTTTCTAAGATTTTTGTTTTTCTATATAGTGATTCATATTCATATAACATAATAAGGATGTGCAATATGTAGTTTCCTCCATTTCAAGGATGTTACATTCTCTCTTTCCTTCATATTAATTGTACTTTATATTCTTTCGTTTCTTTATATTCGTTGTACTAGTTAAAATTATACATTTACATGTATATTCGTCTGACAAACAGCAAAACTTGTTTCATATAATGATCCATTTCCTAATAAAAGTTGTAGGTAAAATCTCAATTTTGGAAGTAAATGTACATTAAATAAAATGGAAAGTGGTAAAAATTGACAATAGGTTATTACAATCAATTGGCATTTTTACCGGGGGGCGAAACGAGTGGATCAGCCTCCTGACGAAAATGTGCTCCTACGCCTATACCTGCATATCTTATGTTACAAATAGAATTTCAGTTTATTATTCATTTTTTTGTTTGCCTGTTTTACAGATGTGAATGTGACTCTTGTTGTTGGAGAAACCCAGACAATCTTATCTCCAGACTATCCTTCATATTACCACAACTTCGCAAACTACAACTGGTTCATCACGGCGCCATCGGGGTTCGATGTTCTCATCCGGATTTTAGATTTCCACACTGAAGAATGTTGTGACTATCTTAGAATTGGGACTGGAGATTCACCTAACACCAATGGAAGTAGGGAGCTTGTGCGGCTGTCTGGTTATTCAACACAAGATATCAGGTTTCAATTATATCTAGACATGTTTCACGTGTATCTGAAAAGTTTGCGCAGTATAAATTGTTTCGTGTAAGACCACATAACATATTCTTGAAATCAAAGTCTTTAGATATTCAATACCTAGCAACAAGTATTGAGTTTTTCATCCAATTATTTACCATTTTTCATAGTTCTGAATATACATGTTATTGCTAATCAGTGGTGTGACATGGACCGCGGAACGGGGGGGGGGGGGGGCTGCAGCCCCCACTTTTTTGAGTAGACACGTTAAAAAATCGCCTTAAAAAAGGCTCGAAAATTGTCATTAATGAGTGAAATCAGATCAGCCCCCCACTTTCGAAAACGCTCCGCGGCCCCTGTGTGAAGCTTAGACCAATTTTATCTCCACATTCAAATGACTGAAAAAGTGTACTTCATGCGGCTCGTTTAAATCTGCAGGTTAGAAGGGCCAAAAGGTTGGATGCAGTTCACCAGTGATTATTCTGTCACTGAAAGGGGATTTCAACTCCAACTAAGTCTAGTAAATCAAACGGAAGGTAAGATCATCTACATGTTAGGACATAAGTAAGAGATCAGTATAGAATATTGTTGTGTTTTAATGGTTAGCAATGGTTATAACATGGGTCCAATCGTGGGGGTTGGGGTTCTCTGAGAAACAATGGCAGCGAAGTTATGCTTTGCGATGAGTTGCCTGAAATAATTCACTTTATCTAGTGCTTATTATTTTAAGACAAGTTTACAAAGGAGAACATGCGGTATAATGAAGGCACTAGGAAGTACATATTTGTCAAGACAGAAATCCAGGATGAGCTTCAGCCAGTGCCCTAAAACAGTTCCGAGGAGTGCGGGGGGGGGGGGGGCGGGGGGGGTTGCAATCCGAAGGGGTGCAATTTTAGTATTTTAATAGCATTTTAACGAAAAGTTCTCTGTTTGCTTTAAAATCATTTATACTAATTTTGTCAAAATTTATATATTATTGATTATATTTTTTCCTTGAAAAAGTGTGTGTGAGTATGTGTGTGTACGGTGGGGGGGGGGGGGGTGCTATATTTATAAAGGCTATTTCCATTTTCCTCAAAAGTGTGGGGGATTTTTATTCCCTTCCCTCGGGATTTAAGCCCTGAATGGAGTTTTTTTTTTTTTTTTGCTAATTGTCAAAATTCTGCTTATAATCTGTCATTTTGAAGTCTGGTTCTTGAATTGAAAGACAATTCCTTGAAATATTGACCTTCTCGATGACAAACTGTAGTATTTTGATTGCTTATCACCGTCTAGTTTAAAACTAATCACTGATGATCCCTGGACTCAGAAACCAACATGATGCTGAAATACTAATGGTTAATCATTCTTTTCCATTAATTCACCCAAAGGCGTGCGAGGCGCGGCTGAGGCCCAGATTTTGAAAATGCCCCTATACGGCAGGAAGATACCATAATAACCTCATATTCGGGCAGCAATGTGCCTGATTGTGTGAACAAATGAAACTTAAGGTCGATCGCTTCGCTCGATTACAAAGGTTACACACTGTAGTTGATATTCGGGAAGGATAAATGAATTGCAATTATCATTATGAAGATGAGAACTAGCAAAGCCATGTACTAATTGTTGTGTGGATTGAGGTGAGAGATATTGTCTAATATTATTGCACGAATGTTACGTGGTTGTAGTTTGCTAGCTTAACACAACGAGAAATATGAGGTGTAGTAAGTGACGTCAACGAGTTAAAGATTTCACCTAGGAGAGACAAACTCAGAACCAATTTAAGAAAAATTTCATCTTGTCATGTTTTAGAACCAACTACTGATGATCCTTGGAGGACTCAACCCCCATGGTGGTGGAATACTGATGGTAGGTTTTGTATTGTTTTGATGTCTTCATTTTAATCTCTTTGGTTGCTAATAACCCTGAAGAACTAAACCTACATTTCAGTTTCTCCACCATGAAAAGCAATGCTGATACTTCACTAAATATACCTTTTCAGCTTCTATAGGTAAAGCCCGGCTTAAAGAACACGTTATTTCATTGATTAACAAGATATCTTCTGCTATTAGACCAATACGTCACCATAACACTACGTGTTGTAATTAATGACCGTTGAACTTTTGCTAAAGCATATAACTGGAAACACTATGAAATATTATTTTACTGTGTGTAATGGATTAGGTGTTATTCTCAACTAGGCAGGGATTGAGGCGGTCTATATTAACAGTATGTTAACTCTTTCAGTTATGAGAAACAAAGAAAAAAAGAAGAAGAATGGACAAAAAAAAAGGAGGAAAAAAAGTCAAATGTAATTTTCAATAATTCTTATGCATAAAGTTGGGTTAAGTAATAATGTTTTTTATCATGAGAAATGGTAATAAATTTTCTAAAAGTTTTGACCGCAATATTTTGTGAAATGATAGTAATGAAATGCAGACAGTTGAAAAGTAAGCATTGATCACATTTTCAATTGGTAAAATTTTGAAGAGAGCTAAACCCCTTGGCACAGTATATGTTAAAGTAGAATTTCATTGATTTTGAATATTGATTTAATTTTTATTATTGCATAGGTGAAGCTTAGATTGAACAAGGTTATCAAAATTCAACGCATGGAAACATTTGAAGTAATGATTATTATCAATTATAAAATGATATAACACAGCCCCGCTATAGCACCTATAGAGCTCTTTGAACGCTGCTGAGATATGTGACGTCATACCGGGGAGCAATCCTTCCTAAGCAGACGATGCCCCATAACATCTTATACATTTTCAGTGCCTGTTTTGTCATCTCATCTTCACTTATTTCTCTTACTTCACTAGCGTGAGTATAAATGCTTATTTGTTGCCTCACTCTAAATTTCCTGCATGGTATTATTTTGATGAAAAATGCAGCGATAAAAAAATAAAGGAATCAATCGCTTGTAAACAAAAAAAGATGCCATTGTATTTTCAGCTGCATGCACCGCGGCATGTCGGCGTTTCAAGAGGGAACGAATACCATCCCATGCTATAATTCAGCGGGCTTTACAATTCGAAAGTGTGATTTCTTTGATTGATCATTGACCCTTATCATGACTTTTTACAAACAAAAGATTTTAGTTACTAGAAACGGTTTCACTTCCCTTTTAGAATGATGTGAAATACGGTCATGGTGAAACAAACCAAACTCTTAATAATTTAAAAGTAATTGCATTGCAGTTACGTTCACTTGATATAGGACGTCGTCTGCTTAGGCAGGATTGGCACCTAATGTGACGTCACGGAAACATCAGTATATTTCTGTGTTTTTATTTGTGTTATTTTTTAATCATCAAACACGCAGTTAACGTAAAACTTATACGATTACCATCTGCAAGCTTTCTAGTTTCTAGAGATACATTATTGAGCATATTTGTGATTTGCTTTGAATATCTACTTTAAAGCAAATTCATCATGTTCACGAAAGATTTCCTCTTGTCACGTTTTAGAGCCAGCAACTGATGATCCCTGGAGACCAACACCAACTTGGTGGTGGCCGAATACCGATGGTAATTCTTGCTTTTCTTTTCATGTTTATTAATGATAATGTTAATAATAATCAATATAATAGTAATGATAAGAATAACGATCGTAATGATAATAATAATAATGATAATATTTAATAAGAATAATCATAATATTTGATAATAATAATGATAATATTTATATAATATTGAATGGCCTTGGGTGGGATACAAGGTTGTATCGCACGAGCTATGAGCATATTTCACGAGTCGGCACGACGAGTGAAATATTTTCAAAGCGAGTGCGATATACCCTTGTGTCCCACGAAAGAAAAGTCATTCAATATCATTATTAATTGTATGAATCCTAGTTCCTTAATTTTCATCAATACATGTCCTTTACGTTTTTGTATTGACTTCAACATAAAACAGAGGTGGAGAAAAATTATTTTGTCCTTACTCAAGCATCTTGCAAGGGCTGCGCGCATACATCCATTGTCTTATTTTTTGTGCATTTAAACGCGTATTCACTTTTTTTACGCGTCGCGCGCACACCAAACCATGAGATATGAAGGTTGATAAAACGGGTTCAAGAATGTAGCCATCCTGATTGGTCAAATAATACCACGTGACCGTGCAAAAAAAAGTACTAACGCACGGCGAGGGGACTAACGCACGGCTAATCAGGATCAAACACTAAAATTGTAAGAAAACACTAAGATTGTAGACCCGTTTTATAAAACTATTAATACATGGTTGGGAATGCGTTAGTGCGATCCAGCAACACGCAGGTTTTTATCGTGGTGTCTAACACACTCGGCTACGCCTCGTGCATTAGTACACCACGATAAAAACCTTTGTGTTGCCAGATCGCACTAACGCATTCCCAACCATGTATTAATAGTATAATGTTGCATGGTCATCCTGGCACTTTAACACAAATCGTGAGATATTGTATTAAAATTGCACGGTCATCGGGTACTTAAGCGCAAACCATGAGATACACTGATTTTGTGGTTGGCTGAAAACCCTTCATACAAATGATAATGAATAATATTGGATATTTATACAGTGCTCACATCCTCCACGCAGGCTGCTCAAGGCGCTCCATATCTCAGTCACACCTCCAAACCGACTCCAGGGCCTAAAAAGCTCCGGCTCTCATTCCTGCAATGACATCATCTGTCAATCATCATTCAGCTACACTAACATTCTACAATAGACAGTGGAATGTAACTTCCCCCAGCTCAGCACATGCTCACAATAGAATTGCATGCTTTCGAACAATACCTCCTCATTACCATTCTTTTCCTGGTGATGCTACAGCATGTCTGACATGCCAACTACTATGTAGGCATTGTATGGTCTATTAGACCAGATGGTCATCTCTGGCAAAGCTACATACCACTCTCTCCTTAGCTCACTAATGGTTGACAGATGATGTCACTGCAGGAATGCGATCTGGAGCATTTTTTTTGGGGGGGGGGGTGGGATGGAGCTTAGCATTTTTGAGAAATATTCAAATATCCATGAAACATATTTAGACTGATGTTTGAATAACAAATTATGAGTTGTATGCATCCCTGCACATCAACAAAAATCAACTTGCATTTGGGTTGCAGTGGACCTGAGTCATGCTCAAGCACCAATGGGCATCCGGTATTGTGGTTGTGGTTTCAGTCTCAGCCCGGCACTTACGTCATTTGGCAAGACATTAATCTACATTTTTCGGATATGAGCGCTCTACACGTGGGCATCATTACTATTATAATTATTATGATTATAATTATTATGATTATCATTATTATTCTGACATCGATTTTTTTTTGCATATAATTATAATCATATATTTAAAATACTTGATTTGCTCAAAATTTTGATATACATTGACCACCATATACCTTTCTTATGGTCGAATGAAAATGACAAGCCTATCTGTCACATATATGTGACATCGGCACTGAAAGTGTTAACTTATGTAGACTTGTTGTGGTTGTGGTTCGAATCGTCCTTTGGCAAGACATTAATCTACATTTGCCGGATATGAGCGCTCTACAAGTGTGGGCATTATTAGTATCATTATTATGATTTTAATTATTATGACTATCATTATCATTCTGACATCGATTTTTTGTTGTTGGTTGTTTCAGAAACTTCAACTGATTATCCTGTCCCGAGAAACCAGTCTGTAGGTAAGTATGTCTTGGAATTATGTAATCATGAGCTAAGCCTTTCTAAGATTTTTGTTTTTCTATATAGTGATTCATATTCATATAACATAATAAGGATGTGTAATAATTATGTAGTTTCCTCCATTTCAAGGATGTTACATTCTCTCTTTCCTTCATATTAATTGTACTTTATATTCTTTCATTTCTTTATATTCTTTCATTTCTTTATATTCGTTGTACCTAGTTAAACATTTACATGTATGTTCGTCTGACAAACAGCAAAACTTGTTTTATATAATAATCCATTTTCTAATAAAAGTTGTTGGTTAAATCTCCATTTTGGAAGTATAAGTACATCAAATGAAATGGAAAGTTATCAAAATTGACAATACGTTTTTACAATCAATTGGCATTTTTACCGAGGGGCGAAACGAGCGGGTCAAGCCCCTGACGGAAATGTGCCCCTACGCCTATACCTGCCTATCTAATGTTACAAATAGAATTTCACTTTATAATTCATTTTTTTTGTTTGCCTGTTTTACAGATGTGAATGTGAATCTCGTTGTTGGAGTTCCCCAGACCATCTCATCTCCAAACTATCCTTCAAATTACCATGACAACGCCCACTACAACTGGTACATCATGGCGCCATCGGGCTATCATGTTCTCATCCAATTTTGGGATTTTGAACTTGAATCAAGTTATGACTATCTTCGAATCGGGACGGGAGATACACCAACATCTTCTGGAAGTCTTCTGCGGGCTTCTCTCTCAGGCCCATACAGACCTCCAGATATAAGGTTTAAATGATTCAAAATCTAAAGGCTATTTGCTAAAATGATATAATCTTTGCAGCGTTTGGCTGCCTCTTAGAGATCCATCCCAAAACATATAATGAAAACAGTAATGATGGTATGTTTGATTATAAATACATGTAATTGTACGGCGGCAAAATTGTACGATATGTTTGATATGGTGAAATATTGCGTATAGAACATAAACAAAACATATTTAAGGACAAAATAAACATATACATGTACTTTCTATAACACATATAAGGTCATTGTCTTTTTCTTACTAATGTATAGTTGGAGCTTTCAACAAATCATTCCTTGACCCTAAAAAGGCCCTTAACGTGCTTTCTCAGCCAGAGGGGGGCTCCACCCCCTGTAATCTCAGCCATGGAGTGGAGAAAATTGTAAAAACTTGGTCAAAAATTGTATAAATGTGGTATCAAAATGCGTAGGATTCTAGGCTGTAAAGTCATGAAAGCTCGCAACGCAAAAAAAAGAAAGAAAGAAAAAAATCCTCGAAGATATCGCGGCGCACGTCCCGTGGTGGTGGTGGTGGTGGGGGGGGGGGGGGTGAACCAATCTGCCCTGGGCCCTTTTAGGGTTAAGTTAAATCATGAGTGACCTTGCTTGTAATGCATACCTTCTTTGAATTCATCAATTGATAATAATATTCAATCAGTGAGAAGAAAGGCTCTGAGGCCAAGGCAGAGGCCAGGTTGAATTAAAAATCTCATACAAAGGTCGTTTTTGATGACTCTTGTGACATACAAGTACTCGTCAAAGGATAATTATGGTTAAGTAATTGTCGTGGAAACACTCATTATAGCTCACTATGATAGAGCGATTTTGTCAAGTATAAGCACTTCCAAGTAGCCCTTGATTCTTTACCTACCTGCAAGCGTGTTCGTGAATAATCATGGTTTTCGCCTTTTAGACCTGGTTCCAATGTGGCGAGTTTTTTGCGAATCTCAGCGATCTAGACACTGTGCATAAATGTGTTTGAAATATTTCATTAGCTCTGATTTGCTTCCTTTCCTTTCCTTTCAAAATACATTCATTTTTTGGAAATGTTCATTCTTATAGATTAGACACACCAACTAGTTGGATGCAGTTTACCAGTGATGGGTCGGTCACTAGAAGAGGATTTCAGGTCCAACTGAGGCTTGTAAATGCTACAGAAGGTAAGATCTTCTACATGTTTCAGACCAGTGGTCAAAGATCAGTAGACACGAGTTTGATTTTATTCAAATGGTTAAGCATTGGACCTATCAATGTCTCGGTGGGGGGGGGGGGGGGGGGGGGGAAGGGGTATGCTGGAATGCTCTTTGCAACGCGGGGGAGGGAGTTACATCATTTGATCACTTGGGAATTAATCTTTATATATATTACGCTAAGGATTTGGGGTCTTTTCTTTGGTTTGAATAGGCGCCTCCCCTGGCTCTTTAGGTCCCCAGATGGTTGGGAGGCACTTTTTAAGTGCTGAAGTGCCGTCCATTGCATCTTGGAAAGGGCAGGGCAAGCGCAGTTGGAACTGTGCTGAAGATAGCGGTTGTTTTTTCGGGATTCTCAATGTAAATCTAGCGAAAAGAAATTAATTTTTGATTTTTTTCCTTTTAATTTTAGCAGAAAAAACAAACAAGAAAGATAAAATTATAGAAAGTATAATAAATAATATCCATTAACAGAGAGGAGAGAAAAAAAAACACGTAAAGTCATTGGCGACAATAGACAAATATGACTGATTGCCAGTTAACATAACGGAAGAAGAAAAACGAACCTGTCATTTTGAACTGCTAAATTAACGCGACAATCACGCCACTTACCCGACCGTTTACCAAAAGCCAAATATTTTACTCAAATATCACACCTGCGGGACCTAGTAAAGTATACTGAGGTACCCATATTCAATTTCCTGAGGTTGGGTGTATATAGAGAGAGTAACCTCGTATTTTGATGACGATTTTGGAAATACAGTGCAGTATGAAAACAATTTGAATGAAAATTTACCAGAATTCCATAACCATGATAACCGTGTAGTAGTGGCGTAGCCAGGATTTTTTTTACAAGGGGGGAGGGGGGCAAATTTTGTCAGTTGTCAAATTCTGCTTGGAGGGAGACCCGACAATTTTTTTTTTCGCCAGCCATCAAAAAAGTCGCTGGGGGGGGGGGGGGGGGGTTATCAGATGTTTTCCTTCATAATTCTCTGACAAGCAACAACAACAACAACCAAAAAAAAAAAAAAGAAAAGAAAAAGGTAGCAGCTCTAAAAGAGAGATCCGTATTTTTTCCTTCTCGCCAGCCACCCAAAACTCGCTCGGGGGGGGGGGGGGGGGGGGAAGGCTAATTTTGCCCCCTGCCCCCCTCTCCCCCCCCCCCCCCCCCGCTACGCTAGTGGTTTTAAGGATTTTTAGTTTAGATTTCAGATGAAGATGCATATGCCATTCTTTTTTTTCAAAGGCATAATTTTACTGATGATAAATATTCATATAATTCAATTCAATTCAATTCAATCATTTATTATGTCCATAGAGGATAATTGTTTGTACTTGTATAAAAATTTGCTTTACAATATTACGACATTAATATAAATCAACTGAACATAATACATATATACAAAATTATTACATAAAAATAATATAGCACATAAAGACAAGAAATGTCTCTCTTCACATTGAATAACTCACTTTTGTCTAATATAAGTCGTACAAAACTAGGCTCATCCTTAATACGCGATGATGATACCTGATGCTGTTTGAATTAAAAATTGTATCAGTTTTGATCCTCACACTAGAAATACTGGATAAGCACTTAAAACGCCGTCTTTCCATCTTTCCATCTTTCCAGTGCTCCTAATATGTTTTAAATTTGTAATTTATAAGTTTGTTTTTGTTATCTTTGAAGGACAAATCTTTACAAAAATAATGGACGAAACAATGGTATGTATCATTTAATTCGTTGTGTATAACCATATTGTTTTTTTAGAACCAGTCACTGATGAAACCTGGACTCAGCAACCAACATGGTGGTGGAATACTGATGGTACGTCTTTCCTTGTTATTACTTCGCCCATTGGCGTAAGGGGCGGGGAAGCGCCGAAGCGGTGCAGCCCCGACAAATTTGAAAATACCAATTTTCGGGCAGTGAAGTGCTCGGTGACGTCCCTTGCCCAATTTTCTAATTTTACACGAGAGGAAAACGAGTGAGCAAAACTTTTGACATTTATTGTAGTGAGTTGTTTATATTTTGGAAGAGATTCATCTAACATATAGCAGTAAAAATAGAAGAAAATGTATAATTAATGTTATTTAATGAGGCATGAATAATGTTCTATTCATTCTATTGTAGGCTTCTTGCTGAAATGTTAGAGTGTATTCGGATATCGCATACTTTCAGTGGTTATCCGACACATGGTCTGGCAACAAAGGTCCCACGGTCAATATCCTACACGAATGGAATTCCATACTTCAGCTCAGGAAGAAAATCTAATCCTAAACCTAACCCCCAACTATTGCACTCCCTAACCGTAACCTATATCTATGACGAAATAAAACCCCGAGCAATTTCCACTAGAGCATATGTCGGAACACCTTTTACAGCTGTTAAGGGCAATTCCACAAAAAGTGTTCACATGCCAAAAAATAAAATAAAATTGGCGACATCTCAAGAAACATTTTGGCTACTATGACACATTTAGTAGCGAACAAAAAAGCTTATCAATTTCTTTAATTTGAGCGGCATATTAATAGGACTGAAGTACTTTTAGACGTGATTTTCTTCAAAAACTGACTTTTTGGGCGGAAATTTGTTACAACTTCGTCAAAACATCTTATGTTTGGGTCTCATTAATTCAGAATACAAGCGTTTCAGATTTGATTTTGGGGTAGTGAATTATGATTGGAGCAAAGATTACCGATAGGCTAATAGGTTTGCATCACCCAGTGAATATTTCGGAGCAAAGCTCTGGAGGTTTATAGAAAGTGGACTAGAATGTCATGCCCGTTACGCACAGTATGTCATATCCATTACGTTATTTTTCTCAGCTCTGATAAGGAAATATGTAGTCTAATAGTTTTTACAACGGGTATTTATGTTTAGAGTATGATTATAAGCTTTTGTTAATACCTAAATTGGACTAATTGAACCTTAAAACTCCTTGTCCAGTTTGTGTTATGTCCGTTACAGTTACAAAGCGTCCATTTTCTCTTCAACTATTAAGCAAAATACTGTGACATTAAATAAGTATGTCCCTGAGTGTGTCTGATTCACTTACTGAAATATCGATTTTGGTTAAAACTATCTTGAATAACCCAAAATAGTTCTGAATGTCATGTCCGTTACGCTGGAATTGACCATATATGAATGTATTTCAGAACCTACAACCGATGGTCCTGCCACTACACCTTGGTGGTGGAATGCCCCTACAACATGGTGGTCAGGAGCTACAAACGACCCTTCCACAGGTAAGTATGTGTTAGAAACATGCAATCATTGGTTGAACAATTTTGAGAACAGGGACTGCAGTATGCGGACACCCCTCGGTTGAATTGTGGACCTAAAAGTCTATTATTTAACAATAAGAATTTTGTTAATCTGAAATTGAAACTTCAATGCAATGCATACTCTCTGCATTCTTAGACACACACATCGTTTCTAACAATTTTCCAAGAGCAAGTTGATATCTCATGAGGTTTTTTTCTGTGCCTGCAGTGGAGATTTAGGAGTAGGCCGAATATATCCTATACTGGATACGTCATTATTATAGGTAGCTATATTGTATTATTAAGGTTACAAACTATGCATTAAGTTTCTTTTGCAGCTTTTGTAAGCGTCTTTCCTTTTACATTTTTTAGAAAATGTTTATTACTACTTCTGTTCTTTTTTGTGTTTTTTGGTGGTATTTCTGAACTTTTGCTTATGGCCTTCCTTGAAAGCAGCTTGCGGCTTAAAGCAGGTTTTCACTGTGATGTGAAATAAGGGCAATACAATAACTATGATATTTTCAATATTGCGTATGAAATATAAAAAAGCGTTGATAATGTTCGAACTACAATTACACATTGGGATGAAAATACGATTTTGAGCTGCAGTGTGATGTTTGGTAAGGAATCAATGTGCAGCCGTTAAAAAGTTCTCTTCATCTTAGATCACACTGAAAATGTCTTTGTGTAACTAGCGATGGAGATTTGTATGTTTTTGTCAATAATATTATAATCAAACTACTTTGATCTTGTTTAAATGATACTAACTTGAGTAAATCTCGACATTATGATCAATGAATTTATGCGGTTATACAAGTTTCTTGTTCATGACATCACTTCAGTTTATTTACTTTAATAATGACCAGACGTACAATCCTAACAGTCCTAATGATAATTAAATATTTTGCATTGACACATTGATTCTACATTTAGCGTAAATATCGACGCAATACATTGTTTGAGACAAACGAGATTGTTAGGCCTACCATGTATTTTCCCGCGTTTAATATTTTAGAGAGGTACAGCCGAATCAATGAACAGTAATTGATTCTTTGTCTCAATTATTCTGGTCTAGGTGCATCTTGCGAAGATTGCTGTGAATGTGGCAGCATGGGAGGTTGTTACTGCGATTCTGTATGCCAAAGTGTTGGTGACTGCTGCCACGATTACGTCCAGTTCTGCCCTAACGGTGTGTATTCATGGTATACTTTCGATTGAATTCCAAAGTAATTATCGAAGCACCAACTACTTTTCTAGTTTGTAGCGACGGTAGCCAATAGGTCGAATCGATCGATAAAATTAATATTTAATAATTAGTAGAGGCGTCGTAGTCGAATGGTTAAAAAGACGACTGGAAATACGAAGATCGTGGGTTTGGTCCCCTGTACGGCACTCATGCCCTTGAGCAAGGCATTTTATATTAATACGTAGTGTGAGTGCAATTCTTAAAATAAAAAATATATTGGAAACCTTCGGGCTTATCCGGTCGCGTGAATCTTAAAACTTGTTAATTGCCAGAAGTTCCATAGGCCTTTGATACTGTGGGACTTCAGTCTCGAGAACTTTCGGCAGGAGCGTTCCCAGGCTATTTTGAACGTTGGATCAAATTTGCTGACAGACGTCCTCCCCAAATTTTTACAAAGTATACAGTGTGTCACAGAAAAAACAAAACCCTAAACCAAAGGGTTATTGTGACCACACTATGTGCCGTATGACGATAATTATTTATTTTCCATAAACTAAAAGTATTATGCTTTTAAATGATACCTTGATGGCATCCATCCGTACATGCTTTACCGAGCAGCAGCATATTGAAAATGACATGTAAAAACTCAGTTGTGCCAGATTTGGGTAAAACCGTGAAAACGTTAGGATCATATGCGAACATGACCCAAATGTAACGTGACTTTTAAAACCCTGCGAGAAGACTGTTTTCATTTGTTTCTTTCAATAACGAGGGTAAGGATAGTGCCCTCATCATAAAATAAAGGATTGTCAATGTTTTGTCGATGTTGGGGGTAAAGAAAGGCCATGTTTTGTATTGAAATGGTACCTGCAATCGAAATGAAAAGTAATTTTTTGAATTTTGAAGAACTGCAATTTCTTTTAAGGACAAAGCGGACAGAAGGGTGACATTTTTCATAACAGTAAAGTTAGTGGCACTTTTCATTGTCATCAAAAGGAAATACAAGGTTGAAATGGGACATAAGGTGGAAAAAAATATCAAGATTATGGCAATTTCCCACCTCAGGAGGGGCATTTTTCATCTTTTGAGGGAAATTGATTGATTTATGAAATTTGGGGGCGTACACCCCTGCCACGACTTGAAATTGGTATTGACCCGTGTTTTATGAATTTCTGATTGAATGCATGTCATCACAAGAGGGAATTTCACGTATCATATCTCTTAAAGCTAGTATTTGCCTTGTGTCATGTTCGCATGTGATGCTAACGTTTTCACGGTTTTACCCAAATCTGGCACAACTGAGTTTTTACATGTCATTTTCAAAATGCTGCCGCTCGGTAAGGCATGTACAGATGGATGACATCAAGGTATCATTTAAAAGCATAATACTTCTAGTTTTTGGAAAACAGATAATTATTGTCATAGAGCACATAGTGTGGTCACAATAACCCTTTGTTTTAGGGTTTCGTGTTTTTCTGGGACGCACTGTATATATATATATATATATATATATATATAGAAAGAAGGAATAAAAAAGCTCATCAACCCGAACTTTTGAGCGAGTCCATGTAAGGTCTTGTATACGACTAATGTCAGTGGAGGATTTTTTTTTTTTTTTTTTTTTTTTGGGGGGGGGGGGGGTGGAGCCCGGCGGTGCCCCCCACCCTTTGAACGAAATGCATACATTGTGCCCCCCTTTAAAACTGATAACTTTTTTTTTTTTGCTTGTCAGAGAATTCTGGAGGAGAACTGGACCCAATAAAATCTAATACCCTCTTCCCACTGAGCGACTTTTGGAGTGCTGGCGAGAAGAAAAAATGCGAATCTCCCTCCGAGCAGTTCCCCAAAGTTGACAGCCCTGCATTTGTGTGCCCCCCCCCTTTTTGCAAAATCCTGGATCCGCCCATGCTAATGTTGTTTTCCAGTTATCATTGTAGGACAAGTCTTTGCAAAAGATTAAAAAAAAAAAGGAAAGAGAAAGACCCCAAAACAACAAACAAACTCATCAATGGCAGATAGCATTTGATATATAGCGTTTGACCATCTTATTTTTAGAAACAGCCACTGATGATCCCTGGACACAGCAACCAACATGGTGGTGGAATACTGATGGTACGTCTTTCCTTGTCATTACCTTATCCATTGACGAAAGGGGCGGGGGGGGGGGGCTGGGATTCAGCCCCGACAAATTTGAAAATACCAATGTTCTGGCAGCGAGGTGCTCGGTGACGTCCCTTGCCTGATTTCCTAATTTTACAAGCGAGGAAAACGAGTGAGCAAATTTTTTACATCATCAGATCATATCGTAGTGAGTTGTTAATATTATCGAAGAGATTCATCTAACGTCGCTATCGAAATATCAGAAAAATAGAAGAAAATGTATATTTAGTATCACTGAACGAGGCATGAATAATGTTAAAATCAATCTATTGTAGTTTCTATCCTGAAAAGTTTCAGTATATTCAGATATCGCATATTTTCAATGTTCCTCCGACACGTACTCAGGCG
Organism: Heliocidaris tuberculata; assembly: GCA_025618425.1. Classification (NCBI taxonomy): domain Eukaryota; kingdom Metazoa; phylum Echinodermata; class Echinoidea; order Camarodonta; family Echinometridae; genus Heliocidaris; species Heliocidaris tuberculata. The sequence continues at coordinate 7,184,967 of CM046848.1, forward strand.
ACAATTGCTCCACGACCACTATCCTACACTAATAAAATTCCTTACTTCAACTCAAACCTAACCCCAACCCTATTACAACTCTAACCCTATATCTTTGAGGAAATAAAGCCCGGAGCAATTGTCGACGGAGCATATCGTCGCCAGTCTTACGAACCGGCGAATAGCCCACCCTCGCGTAGAAACACAGTTCAGAGAAAAACGCGTTCAAAGTTTTCTACTTTTTTGAGCGGTGAATACATATCCTTTTGAACGTTGTTTTCCAGCAATTTTGCAAGACGAAAGAGTATATATCCTGCTCTTCGATATCATGTATGTATCAAACAACATATATAAAGAAAAATCAACTTATAAGCTTTCAAACCTATTCGCCGGTTCGTAAAAACGAAAAAGTGGTACCCTCGGTCAAGTATACGCTATTCGCCACTTATTCGACGGTTCGTAAGAACGAAGAGCTAGTACGCGCGGTCAGCGCATACGTATTCGCCGCCTATTCGCCGGTTCGTAAGAACGAAGGCTGTGTGTGTATAACACGCGCGTCTATGTGTGTCAACAAACTTTTCATAATTTGACGTCACAATGGAGGGTGCGTGTGAATTAATTTTGTATGTCAAAGTAATATGGTAGATGTTTGATTCGCAAAAGTACAATAAAAATAAATGAACAAAACTTTCTTGTTCCATTCTGTATAGTATGTGTTAGTGCATGCATTATTGGGTATTCATTCGCTATATTGAACGTAAATTTCCTCTCATTTACAGCTTGACAGTCGATTGAAATCTGTCAACCAAATAATGATATATTTCGATTTTTTAATTGAACATTTTCTCCACCAATGCTACGACTGTTCTTTATCATTCTTTGTTTTAATCTTCATTCTAGCTCATTCAGTAATATTTTCTATTCAATAACTCACACTTCATTAACATCTTCTCATTCCTTTCTCATCATTCATAACTATTCTCCCAAATCCACTTTCATCCTCTTTCACACGCCTGTTTTAAGATAATTATGATAATCACTTTCAAAAAGATGAGATGAACTAGAAAGTATACAGAGAAAGTCTGTTTATTTCAAAATTGCAATCAAATTAAGTTAATTTCAAAACAGCATTCATATCCTTTTCAATCCATCAATTTCTATTTATTTCATAAGGAGTCATTTTAAAATTGATAAAAACATCATCCAATGAGTGTAAGTACTTCAAGCTCCCAATTTAATCAATTAAATTCATTACCGTATATTCAAGAAGTTTGGATACATATGATTTTGAAGTACATAACTTGTTCCTACTGTTAATTTGTAATACAATTTTATTCAATTCAATAATAAAATGATAATCTATTTGACTTTTTACTTATAGTTTCAAATTATCATTGTACAAATGAGAGCAGAAAGGAGCTGTATAGTTTTTTTTAATGAAACATCAAATTTTACTTAGAGTTTCAAATGATCATTGTACAAATTACAGCAGAAAGAAGCTGTATAGATTTTTCATGAAACATCAACATATTTGACTTAGAGTTTCAAAAAATCATTATATAAATGACAGAAGAAAGAAGCTGTAGCTTTCTCATCAAACAACCATTTTGATTTAATCAACATTGTATTTACATTACCACAAAGATGGAGCTTTGCTAATAGGTTATTAATACTGCTCTTATTTGGCACCAGTGTAAGAATATAAGAGCCACTTCATATGTAAAATGAAAAACTGCAATCTCCTAAATTTCTAGAATCATTCTGTTTTCCGTTTGGATTCAATATTTACAAATAGCAAATATGAGTATGTATACTTTTGAGTTCATTAGAAACGACACCGGAATGAAGTTACAGAATATCTATTAAACATCAAATTTTTAAAAAGTCATTGTTCTTTTTATATAATTCAATTATATTCAGATTTATTCGTCATAAACAAGGAAACAATATATTTGGCATAAAATCCTTTTCCAACTTTTTCAGCAAATATACAAAATATCAATTTAACATACTATAAAATTCATATAAAGTCAGAAATAGATATCGCACATTATACATAAGACAAGAATACAAACGATTCGACATAAAATGTGTATGGCAAAGAAAAGGGAAACACACAACAATAGAAGACGTCATAAGGCAGAGGAAACCAGATGTTGAAAAGTTGGAGATAAAGGAAAAGCACATAAAAAGATTTGAAGCAACAGAATCAAAGTAAAGGAGGTAGAACCAAAGGCAAATGTAGGAATGAGAGAGGAAAGACAAACATAGAGTAAAACAAGAAGGTGATGGATAGAGCAGATGAAATTAGGTTGTGAAAGATATGAAGGGGAGAAAGAAAAAGATTAGTAAAAAGAGAATGAAAGGAAGAGGATGAGGGATGGAAAGTGCCAAGACATACATATGATATATGATACATATTAATAATATTAAAATAACTTAGACTTCTTCAATTTTAGAATATTTACATATGATTCGAATATATTTCATATATTTAATACTAACTGGTTTAAAATGAAATTATATGGAGGAAACCTCTTTTCTTGGAACTATCGATAGCCATTTAGTTTCAAAGAACTATATCTAAATAATAAATAAGTGTGAAGGTAAAAAAGTAAGTATTTTATCTAAACCAAGACATTTTGTTCACTGATATGTATGGACACTATTATATCAATCATTCAGATAACCTCAAAATTCTAGCACTGAGGTATGGGGAAATACATATAATCTAATTTTAGTTGTACATGTATATTGCTATGTCAGAAAATGGAAATGCGAGCCATATCTCTTTTGTGCCAAAAACGCATAAACGCATACACTTGCCACTAATTTATTTTATATTACTTCCCAGTAATTTACCTAATTCAGCACTAGATTATTATAATTTAATTCAACATCATAATGAGACAAGAGAGAAAATGAATGGATTTCTATGTTTACCAAAATGTAGATCAATGTACGACTAATTTTCAACATCCTTTGTAAGTTGGATTAATATCACAAAATAGTAAAGGAAACACAAGATTTACTTCTATGAAGCTGAAATGTAAAGTGAATATGTTTTCTTTCAAAATTATACAGTATGTTTATATCAAATTTTATACTTCCAGATGTGAACAGAACAGACCAATCATGACAAACATGTATTTTCCTTCATTTATTTTTATTATTTTAGCCTTTGATGGAAGGCACTTTTTTTGTTTAAGTAGTTAAAATGGATCAATATCTACCAGTACGTGTGTTACCTTTTTATCCTCGTAGCAACTGCGTTGTGTCCAAGCCAACGTTATATGTAATTTAGCTATTGAATCATTCATTCTACATTCATTCTACATTTGTCAACCCTGTTCATCTATCAGTATTCATATACATATATACATATATACATATACATATATGTGTTGTTAAGAAAACCTCAAACTTCATCAAAGCAACAGCTATGCATGTTTGTACATTGAATAGATGTCTGAATCCTAGCTGCTCACATTTAAAGAATTCAATCCTCTGATTACCATAGAGACAATCATACCTAAGTGTAGATACATGCTCTAGCTTCCCTAGCAAGAACATTCACTAAATTTAATGAATCTGAAAGTAGAAAAAAAATCTGTATCATCAATACCTAAATCAAATTGCACTTGTAGTTCTTCAGCTGTGATAAGACAGTTAGAATAATATTACAAAGGGTTTTCTGTTCAAGTTGGAAAAGAAATCTGATTCTGAATCTGGAGAGACAAACACCTCAGGTAATGTAATAGAAAGGCCAGAGTCTTCCAAACTCCAGGATCTATTAGAATAGGACCATCAGACATAAAGTAACAATTAACAGAACACATGACAACCACTGCCACATAACACACTTGCTATACTTACCTGTCAATCAGAATCTCTCAAAAACTTGTTTTCATTATTAAGTTGACCATCCGTGAAGCATTCTGAAATGTAAATGAAAAGTGTTAGTATCAAGACAAAAAAGACAAATTGACGCCTAATATCCATCAGCCATGTGACCACTACCAATCTGATTACTCAGTTATGGGGAAGATTTTTGTAGAAGTCCTTAAGTTCTGGCTGAGAAACCACAGGGGTTGCTCCTTCACAAAGGCTTACAAGATCTTGATACTTGCCCCCCGAAAGCTTGGGCCTACACAAATACAGCTTCTGGGGAAGCCCGACTGCCTGCATTGGCCTACGTCCGTGACCTAGTGTTATTGTGAGAAAGTCTTCCTGGTAGTGAGAAACCTTATAGAAGATTTTGTCTGGCAAGTCCTTGTGTAGGCGCACTTGCTTGAAGGTCATCCAGTCAACAGATTCACCTTCATCGGACGATCTCGTCCTCAGCATACCTAGAGCCTGAGAATACGATTTCCAGTCTAGGATATCTGAAGACTGGACACACTTCACAATGTAAGGTCCTGGGACATATCTGGCTCCCTTAATGAGACTTGCCAGATGAGATGGATGCAGAATCTCAACGGTTTGGGAAACCTTCTTCTCAATTACAGAGTGGATAGCATCACACTCACTCTGACCATGATTTGTCTCAAAGAAATGGAAAGTTATACAATTCACATTTACTGACTCCCTCAAGAAAGCGATCGCCATGGATGGCAAACCGAGTTCTTGTTTTGGCCACTGCATCCATCGCTAAAGAGGTCTACTTCCCTAACACCCATGCTATCTACATCACGAAGGTAATCAAGAAGATATGATGCTACTTCACATGAGCCCCTCTTTGTTATCGTCTCATTTGAGAAATAGCAGATGCCATCCCTTGTGCGTAAATCATACACTGTAAGGTTGTAACAGGCCAATCTGCGCTTATAGAAAATTTCAGATCTGTTAGACTTTGGAACATATATGACCTGCTGAAGATCAAATATGGCAGCTGCAGATGAACGTGGATTTGTTTTTGATTTTTGCTTACTCTGATTTTTGATGCTCCTAACTCGCTCAATTTCAGCTCTATGTTTCATGTATACCTCGTTCATACAGTCTTTACCCGCACTGTGTGTATTCACGTTGTCTTCACATAATCCACACATATCCTTTTTTGGCCTATGGATTTTGTACTGAAGCATTTTGAATACTCTTTTGTAGGTACTCAAGGATGCACACTCTCCATATTCTTCTACAAACATTCTATGCATTTGAGCCTGTGTCAAATCAGAAGCTAAGTATGTATAAGAAGAAGAGGCACGGCAGTAGTGTGAGGGAACCCTGGGAAATCTTGTTAGATGCTCGACAATTTTTTCCTTTTGGGTTGGATCAAGTTTTTGTTTTCCTCCTCTCTTTTCACCTTTGAGCACACCGGACTGATTGTTCCTCTTCTCAAGCACTGTTTTCACCTGTCTGTCAGAAATCCCCAATGTTGCAAGGAACATCTGCCTACACACTGGGAATTTCTGTCCTTCTGGTGAACAATGGGGCAAGAAGTAGGAAATTGTCCGTTTCTTACGACCCCCCTTACCACAGGGCTTGCTCTCAAGATACCTTGCAAGCCACTCTCTTTGTAGATTCAAACTGCCTATGTCATAAAAAGCATTCCGGATATTGAGCATCTCCTGATCGCTAATCAAAGAACACTTCAGATTTTTCATTTCACAGAGTAGTGTATTAGTATTGCATCGAGAACGAGAAAGATGCCTTCTACCATTTACAAGATTCCCAGACTTCTCTGACCGATACCCTTCACCCTTGTTACGCATTTGCTTTACAATACGGTTTTTAGATCTTATGCTTTCTGATTTCTTTGCCAAAGGCTGCTCAAGCTGTTCAACTGTATCACTATTAAACCCATCAACCTCAAAATGTTCAGGAAAGAACACTTCCATGTGATCTGCACATGGCTCACTACGTTCAAAGTGGTCAAAACAGAGCAACGCTAGGCACCTATGGCATGCAGCAAATACCTCGATGTTGCACATGTGGCTCTGGCAGTGAGCTGGACCTGGAGGGATGTCATCAAGTGGTAAAGCACGCATTCCTGGTGCCTGAGTTGCTAGACCTGATGAGTAATACAAACAAAAAATCTTAGTCATTTCGACATGTGGCTGGCAGAAGATCTTTGAAATGCTTCAAGAGCATTTCCTTATTTGTTACAAAATTACTAAAATTAGGTAGCAAAGATCAGTTTTTATCTTTTTACATGTATTATTCGATAGGTATAAATCCATGTTGTGAAAAAAAAAAATTAGTATAGCATGTATTTAGCAATCAAAGCAGAAATTTAGTTAATGGCAAGCGAGGGTGTTAACGCCCTTCTTCTAGCCATATGATGAATTGAACCATTGACATATAAGTAATTAAAGATTAAAGATACTTTTCTACTCCTGCTCACTAAACAAAAAAAATTTAAGAATACGCTATATGGCATGCAACAAATTTCTCACCATTGTGATTCTGGCTTTGGCAAGAAGCATGGTCTGAAGGGATGACAGTAGGTTGCATCTGCAATCCTGATGCCTGAGTTGGGAGACCAGTAGGTTGCATCTGCAATCCTGATGCCTGAGTTGGGAGAGCAGTAGGTTTCATCTGCAATCCTGATGTCTGAGTTTGGAGAGCAGTAGGTTGCATCTGCAATCCTGATGCCTGAGTTACTGGAACTGTTGAATAATTATAATGAAATATATTAGCCAACTAAATCATGGACATACAAAAATATCACAAATATTGTCCACCTCTGGGTCACTGATTGAAAAACACAGTTTTAAGATAACATTATGGCATGCAGCAAATTTCTCACCATTGTGATTCTGGCTTTGGCAAGAAGCTTGATCTGAAGGGATGGGAGTACATGTAGGTTGCATCTGCAATCCTGATGCCTGAGTTGGGAGAGCAGTAGGTTGCATCTGCAATCCTGATGCCCGATTTGGGAGAGCAGTAGGTTGCATCTGCAATCCTGATGCCTGAGTTGGGAGAGCAGTAGGTTGCATCTGCAATCCTGATGCCCGATTTGGGAGAGCAGTAGGTTGCATCTGCAATCCTGATGCCTGAGTTGGGAGATCAGTAGGTTGCATCTGCAATCCTGATGTCTGAGTTGGGAGAGCAGTAGGTTGCATCTGCAATCCTGATGCCTGAGTTTGGAGAGCAGTAGTTTGCATCTGCAGTCCTGATGTCTGAGTTGGGAGATCAGTAAGTTGCATCTGCAATCCTGATGCCTGAGTTGGGAGAGCAGTAGGTTGCATCTGCAATCCTGATGTCTGAGTTGGGAGATCAGTAGGTTGCATCTGCAATCCTGATGCCTGAGTTGGGAGAGCAGTAGGTTGCATCTGCAATCCTGATGCCTGAGTAACTGGACCTGTTGAATAATTATTATGAAAATATATTAGCCAACTAAATCATGGACATACAAAAAATATCATCACAAATATTTTCCACCTCCGAGTCACTGATTGAAAAACCCAGTTTTAAGATAACATTATGGCATGCAGCAAATTTCTCACCATTATGATTCTGGCTTTGGCAAGAAGCTTGATCTGAAGGGATGGGAGTACATGTAGGTTGCATTCTGCAATCCTGATGCCTGAGTTGGGAGACCAGTAGGTTGCATCTGCAATCCTGATGCCTGAGTTGGGAGAGCAGTAGGTTGCATCTGCAATCCTGATGCCTGAGTTTGGAGAGCAGTAGGTTGCATCTGCAATCCTGATGCCTGAGTTTGGAGAGCAGTAGGTTGCATCTGCAATCCTGATGCCCGAGTTACTGGACCTATTGAATAATTATAATGAAATATATTAGTCAACTAAATCATGGATATACAAAAATATCATCACAAATATTGTCCACTTCCCTGTCACTGATAGAAAAAAAAAATTGAAGATAACATTATGGCATGCAGCAAGTTTCTCACCGTAGTGATTCTGGCTTTGGCAAGAAGTTTGATTTGAAGGGATGGCAGAAGGTTGTATCTGCAATCCTGATGCCTGAGTTTGGACAGCAGTAGGTTGCATCTGCAATCCTGATGCCTGAGTTGGGAGAGCAGTAGGTTTCATCTGCAATCCTGATGTCTGAGTTGGGAGAGCAGTAGGTTGCATCTGCAATCCTGATGCCTGAGTTGGGAGAGCAGTAGGTTGCATCTGCAATCCTGATGCCTGAGTTGGGAGAGCAGTAGGTTGCATCTGCAATCCTGATGTCTGAGTTGGGAGAGCAGTAGGTTGCATCTGCAATCCTGATGCCTGAGTTGGGATACCAGTAGGTTGCATCTGCAATCCTGATGCCTGAGTTTGGAGAGCAGTAGGTTGTATCTGCAATCCTGATGCCTGAGTTGGAACAGCAATATGTTGCATCTGCAATCCTGATGCCTGAGTTGGGACAGCAGTGGGTTGCTTCGGAAATCCTGATGTGTGAGTTGCTGGACCTGCTGAATAGTTATAATGAAAGTTATTAGCCAACTAAATCATGGACATACAAAAGTCATCACAAATATTGTCCACCTTCTGGGTCACTAATTGAAAAATACAGTTTAAAGATGACATTATTGCATGCAGCAAATTTCTCACCATTGTGATTTTGGCTTTGGCAAGAAGCTTGATCTGAAGGGATGGGAGTACATGTAGGTTACATCTGTAATCCTACGGTATGAGTTGTGACGTGATATGTTATTCTAGGAGAGCACTCAAAAATTGGTTGTCAATTAATGCAAATGGTCTGTTATCTTTAATCACTTGAAATATGCACAAAAGAATAAAATCCTGTCATACTTACATTTCTTTGTCTGCTCCTCAGAAAGACTGCAAATCTTGGGGATTGAATTGATTTTCCTAACTGTAACACAAGAATTAATCAAGGAAACACAAGAGCAATACCATACTGATTAGAATTTTAATTTTATCCATAACATATTAACATATCATACATTTTATAGTGGATTTATTTCAACCAAAACTTTCCCAAAATAATTTTTCTTCATTCTGCATGATATTATCGTAAGTCACATAATCTTATTCTTTAGTATTTAGAGTTTACTAAACAACAAAAATCTACAATCACATGGAAGTCGAAATTGAAAAAAAAAATGCTTTGTGCCATCCATCAAAACTAATTACATTTTCAATTGTATTCTTTTTAATAAGTAAATAAAAATCAAGTTCTTTTTTTGATTAATTTACCAAAGTTAGCCAAAGGAAGATTTTCATCCTCGTCACTGTCATCTGCATCTCCAGCATTGTCAGTGTCATCATCTTCTATATTCAAGTGAAGCTCCTCGTCCATGGGCTCCTCATCTGTATTTTCTTCAACCATCAGAATTGTGCCCCGCCACCAACCATCTGGCCACTTCATTTTGACTATAGTCCCTTTACGTGGGGTACTGCCTTTCCGAAATTTTAGCTCTGACATACTAACAACATTGGAACTACCATCCTTGTCCCAACGGACAAGGCAATCCCTGCTTGGTTCCATTGTAGGCCCCTTTTAAGATTAAGGAGAGAACAATTTAAAATACAAATTTCATAAGTCATTAGGGTAACTTTGCATTAATCCCACCTATTAATTCACAAAAGTGTTTCACATTGGGGCAATTTGCGAGTGCACATATTAGATCTATATTCCATGAATTCTCTTAATAGCAAACATTATGTAGATGTATACCTTTAGGTTTAGTATGGTAAGATTATTCCAAATAAGCAATTCCTCAAAACCCCTTAATAATGCTATCAAAATGTATATTATTCGGGTACAGATCTAGGTAAGATATAAACTTTTTGTGAGAAGACTGTAATTGTAAACTGTGTAGTCTGTTCTTCCCCAATACAGAAGTCATTCTACCTTTCTAGATTTCTAGATTCAACTCTATTAAGTTAAATCTAATGTTAACTGTTACTGTTAGATCTAGATCTAGGCCCGGTCTAGATTTATATTTATAACAGTTAGAAATTTATGAGTAATAATGTCATTCTGAACAGTAGCAGTAAAAGAAATCTAGGTAAGATATGAACTTAATATCAACTAGACTCTAACGTTAGTCATATAGTCTAACTTGTTAGACCATTTCTAACTGCAGAAGTTAGACTAATTTGGCCCTGGCCTAGGCTAATAATGGAATTTATGAACGACATTGGATTTTGCAGAGTTTAACTTCTGTGAGAAAATTTGGATCTTTAAGTGGTGAATTCAGATTCGTACTTGATCTCAATTAGATTTACATATAACGTTAGATCGACTATACGGCTGAGCTTTCTGGAAAAACTGCATAAATACAAGCATATGGGGCTGTAGAAACAGATTTTATGGCATAAGTGACAAAAACAGCTTGTAATATATTTTTAAAGCAAAAATAGTAATAAAAATAAAAATTAATGAAACACATACATATAATATGATCTGTTAGGAAAGATTTGAATAAATTAATACACTTATACTCACCTTTCGGATAAACTTTGCTTATAACATGACGTATTCGCCGGTTCGTAAGACCGCGCTACAGCAAACTTCGGTCAGAACAGGCGTCGAATAGCTATTCGCCGGTTCGTAAGAACGCGCAGTGCTATTCGTCGTTCTAACCAAAATATAAAAAATGATATTACTCTAAAAATAAAGCGATTTGAGTAATGAAATTTTGTTACTCGATAGATTCGGACATATACTATCCAAATATGCAAAAAAGTCAAAATCATTTTTGGACCCAAATTTAGGCTATTCGCCGGTTCGTAAGACCGACGACGATATGTCGGAACACCTTTTACAGCTGTTTAGGGGCACCTCCACAGAAAGTGTTCACTTGCCAAAAAATCAAATAAAATTGGCGACATCTCCAGAAATTTTGTGGCTACCTTAACGCATTTTGTATCAAACAAAAAGACTTATCCATGTCTTTAATTTGAGCGGCATATTAATAGGACCGAAGTACTTTTAGACGTGATTTTCTTCAAAAACTCACTTTTTGGGGCGAAATTTTGTTTCAACTTCGTCAAAACGTCCTATGTTTGGGTCTCATTAATTCAGAATACAAGCGTTTCAGATTTGATTTTGGGGCAGTGAATTATGATGATTGGAGCAAAGATTACCGATAGGCTAATAGGTTTGCATCACCCAGTGAATATTTCGGAGCGAAGCTCTAGAGGTTTATAAAAAGTGGAAAATAGTGTCATGTCCGTTACGCACAGTATGTCATCTCCATTACGTTACTTTTCAGCACTGATAAGGAAATATGCTAATCTAATAGTTTGTACAACATGTATTTATGTTTAGAGTATGATTATAAGCTTCTGTTAATACCTAAATTGGACTAATTGAACCCTAAAACTCACAAACTTTTCAAACTGTTCACAGGAGTAAAACTTCTTGTCCATTTTGTGTATGTACGTCACGGTTACAAAGCGTTTTTTTTTTCAACTATTAAGCGAAATACCATGAATTCTGAGACATTTGATGGGTATGTCCCTGATAATCGAGTGTGTTTTATTCACTTACTCAAATGTTTTTAGGACTCTTGATTTTGCTTCAAACTATCTTGAATAACCAAAAATAGTTATGAATGTCATGTCCGTTACCCTGGAATTGACCATGAATGTATTTCAGAACCTACAACCGATGGTCCTGCCACTACACCTTGGTGGTGGAATGCCCCTACAACCTACCCTCCCACAGGTAAGTATGTGTTAGAAACATGCAATCATTGGTTGAACAATTTTGAGAACGGGAACTGCGATATGCAGACACTCCTCGGTTGAATTGTGGACCTAAAAGTCTATGATTAAACAATAAGAATTTTGTTAATCTGAAATTGAAAATTCAAAACGTAAAAATGAAATTAAAAAGTAAATTATAGCAGTTTTATTCATAGGATCTGTATAGTAGTTTATGTCTGTAGTACTTTACCACCTCCTGTGCGCCGGGTATGTCCCGTAAACATGAAGTCCCAGTCCCACAGTCATTAGATGACATTCATTACGGGCAGATACAGACAGTGCCGAATCCACAAACTGAAAGAACAAACAAAAAAGGGTGGGGGGGGGGGGGGGGGCACAATATACATAGATTGACTGCTTAAAGAATCCCTGCGCTACCTTTAGAATACTAAGACCATACCATGCATACTCTCTGCATTCTAAGACACACACACACATCGTTTCTAACAAATTTCCAAGAGGAAGTTTATATCTCATGAGGTTTTTTCCGTACCTGCAATGGAGATTTAGGAGTAGGCCGAATATATCCTATACTGGATAAGTCATTCTTATAGGTAGCTATATTGTATTATTAAGGTTACAAAATATGCATTAAATTTCTTTTGTAGCTTTTGTAAGCGTCTTTCCTTTTACATTTTTAGAAAATGTTTATTACTACATGCACTTCTGTTCTTTTTTGTGTGTTTTTGTGGTATTTCTGAACTTTTGTTCATGGCCTTCCTGAAAAGCAGCCTGCGGCTTAAAGCCGGTTTTCACCGTGATGTAAAATAAAGGCAATACAATAACTATGATATTTTCAATATTGCGTATGAAATGTAAAAAAGCGTTGATAATGTTCGAACTACAATTACACATTGGGATGAAAATACGATTTTGAGCTTCAGTGTGATGTTTTGGTAAGGAATCAATGTGCAGCAGTTAAAAAGTTATCTTAATCTTAGATCACACTGAAAATTTCTTTATGTAACTAGCGATGGAGATTGTATTTTTGTTGTCAATAATATTATAATCAAACTACTTTGATCTTGTTTAAATGATACTAACTTGAATAAATCTAGACATTATGATCAATGAATTAATGCGGTTATACAAGTTTCTTGTTCATGACATCACTTCGGTTTATTTACTTTAATAATGACCAGACGTACAATCCTAACAGTCCTAATGATAATTAAATATTTTGCATTGACACATTGATTCTACATTTAGCGTAAATATCGACGCAGTACATTGTTTGAGACAAACGAGATTGTTAGGCCTACCATGTATTTTCCCGCGTTTAATATTTTACAGAGATACAGCCTAATCGATGAACAATAATTGATTCTTTGTATCAATTATTCTGGTCTAGGTGCATCTTGCCAAGATTGCTGTGAATGTGGCAACATGGGAGGTTGTTACTGCGATTCTGTATGCCGAAGTGCTGGTGACTGCTGCCACGATTACGTCCAGTTCTGCCCTAACGGTGTGTATTCATGGTATATTTTCGATTGAATTCCAAAGTAATTATCGAAGCACCAACTACTTTTCTAGTTTGTAGCGACGGTAGCCAATAGGTCGAATTGCCAGTTCCATAGGCCTTTGATACTGTGGGACTTCAGTCTCGTGAACTTTCGGCAGGAGCGTTCCCAGGCTATTTTGAACGTTGGATCAAATTTGCTGACAGACGTTCTCCTCAAATTTTTACAAACTATATGAATATAGAAAGAAAGAATAAAAAAGCTCATCAACCTGAACTTTTGGGCGAGTCCATGTAAGGTCCTGTACGACTAATGTCAGTGGCGGATTTAAGGGGGGGGGGGGGTAGAATCCGGCGGTGTCCCCCCTTGAACGAAAGGCATTCATTGCGCCCCCCCTTAAAAACTGATAACTTTTTTTTTTGCTTGTCAGAGAATTATGGAGGAGAACTGGACCCCATAAAATCTAATACCCCCTTTCCACTGAGCGGATTTTGGAGTGCTGGCGAGAAGAAAAAATGCGAATCTCCCTCCGAGCAGTTCCCCAAAGTTGGCAGCCCTGCATTTGTGTGCCCCCCCTTTTGCAAAATCCTGGATCCGCCCCTGCTGATGTTGTTTTCCAGTTATCATTGTAGGACAAGTCTTTGCAAAAGAAAAAAAAAAGGAAAGAGAAAGACCCCAAAACAACAAACAAACTCATCAATGGCAGATAGCATTTGATATATAGCGTTTGACCATCTTATTTTTAGAAACAGCCACTGGTGATCCCTGGACACAGCAACCAACATGGTGGTGGAATACTGATGGTACGTCTTTCCTTGTCATTACTTCATCCATTGACGAAAGGGGCGGGGAGGGGGGGGGGCTGGGATTCAGCCCCGACAAATTTGAAAATTTGAGGAAATAAAGCACGGAGCAATTGTCACCGGAGCATATGTTGGAACACCTTTTACAGCTGTTTAGGGGCACCTCCACAGAAAGTGTTCACTTGCCAAAAAATCAAATAAAATTGGCGACATCTCCAGAAATATTTTGGCTACCTTAACACATTTAATATCAAACAAAAAGGCTTATCCATGTCTTTAATTTGAGCGGCATATTGATAGGACTGAAGTACTTTTAGACGTGATTTTCTTTTGAAAAACCTCACTTTTGGGGCGAAAATTTGTTACAACTTTGTCAAAACATCCTATGTTTGGGTGTCATTAATTCAGAATACAAGCGTTTCATATTTGATTTTTGGGCAGTAAATTATGATGATTGGAGCAAAGATTACCGATAGGCTAATAGATTTGCATCAACCACTGAATGTTTCGGAGCAAAGCTCTAGAGGTTTCTAAAAAGTGGAAAATAGCGTCATGCCCGTTACGCACAGTATGTCATATCCATTACGTTACTTTTCAGCTCTGATAAGGAAATACTTATGTTAATCTAATAGTTTTACAACATGTATTTATGTTTAGAGTATGATTATAAGCTTCTGTTAATACCTAAATTGGACTAATTGAACCCTAAAACTCACAAAATTTTCAAACTGTTCACAGGAGTAAAACTCCTTGTCCATTTTGTGTATGTTCACGGTTACAAAGCGTTCTTTTCAACTATTAAGCGAAATACTGTGACATTTGATTGGTATGTCCCTGATAGTCGAGTGTGTCTGATTCACTTACTCAAATGTTTTTAGGACTCTCGATTTTTCTTAAAACTATCTTGAATAACCCAAAATAATTTTGAATGTCATGTCCGTTACGCTGGAATTGACCATATATGAATGTATTTCAGAACCTACAACCGATGGTCCTGCCACTACACCTTGGTGGTGGAATGCCCCTACAACCTACCCTCCCACAGGTAAGTATGTCTTAGAAACATGCAATCATGGGCTGAACAATTTTTAGAAGGGGGATTAGACCCTCTGCGGTTGAATTGTGGGCCTAAAAGTCTATGATTTTACCATAACCATACTTTCCCCTTATTCTGCCCAATAATGTTTTATAAGCAAAGTGTTTGATGTAAACCATTACTGAATTTTGTTATTGTGAAATTGAAACTACAAAACGCAAAAATGAACACATAAGCAAAATCTGACAGTTTCACTTTCATCCAGTTTATGTCCGATTTATCATTCAATTCCCTCCTTTTAAGCTCTGGAATTTTATTTATTTTAAATTGAAATTAAATTGATATTGACATGTATTTCCATCTGACTAATTAATTTCGAAACAGGCTTTTAATATAAACAAATGCTGCAGAAACTTCCCTCTTTTAAAATATAGAATTGTGTGATTAGGGATAAGACGGCCTTAGCGTCGAGGATGTACACTAGTGCACGAGATGCGAGAAATATTAATTACCAGAATTGAGTTTTTGAGCTGTTTTTAATATGGGGGCTAATTCGTGGATGTTGGGATATAGACTCACCGAGTTGTACTGGAAATAGTAATGATCACTGAGATACCCCACGTATGTTTGCCAGATAATCTGAACGTACTTCGATTTTCGAATGGCTTGAAAAACAGATTATAGAAAATGTACGTATTTCTTTGTTGCCTTGTTTACATTTAGGTATATACTGAACATTTTGCCATTTGCAATTTTACCATCTGTAATTCCTGCAATTTCATTGAGTGAAAAAAGAAGTCATTGACTTAGATCAAACCTAGTTCCGATTTTTTAATTCCGTACAATAAAGTTGAATCTAGTCCCAAAAGAGTGATTAAAAATATGGGTACATCCCAGTTCACCTAACTACTTAGGCCCGAATTCACAAAGGAGGTTTAGTTTAAACCATGGTTTAAACCTCCTCCTGGGGGTTTTAAGCGTACGTGCGCACGGAATCCGATCCAATCATATATTTTCTTTGAGCGCGCGCATGGGCAATGTGCGCTTATTTACGCTTATTTTAGTACGCTTACGGAGGTTTAAACCTTGCCATGGTTTAAACCTCCTTTGTGAATTCGGGCCTTAATGTCCAATTGACCAAAGGTCTACTACACCGAAGGCCTACGAGGCCGATATTTGTGGAGAGCATGTTTACTTTGTTTCGATCTGACTGGCGGAACATTTGTCATTTGGACCTCATGGACTTTTAACTAGATGTTATGACGTCAACTAGGCTGACTGTGCGATCTTCGGTCAACTTGGCTGTAGCCGTTGCTGCAGTCTCTAGCCAACAAAACCTGTTTAAAAAAACAAAAATTATACAGTGCGTCCCAGAAAAAACGAAACCGAGATTTATCGATGTTTGATTATATCTTAATCACAAATATGATTAATAAATGACACATATTTGTAAAGCTTAATTCCTCTTCTTCCATTTGATGCCACTCATATGATACATACGTCACGCATGAGTGAATAAAGACAATATGAAGCAGGGCTACCAAAAAGTCGTTTGGCCAACGATATCTGAATTTCAAAGAGATAATCACATTTCTAGAACATTCATTTTCTGGCCTTTCATATGACACTTCAATCGGAAAAAATGAGCCAGGGATGACAAAGTTCTGTTGGTGTGAAGTGATGCTTGCATTTCCATGATTTATTAAACGAATCCGTTTGAACTGACTGCCTGTCCTAGCAATAAATAAGACAAAAGACTTCATGCACGGCTGATCGTCAACAAAATGGAGCGGTGAGTATAAAATATAATAGATAAAAGCTGATTGATAGTGAGGTACGTTTTCATAAACCTACTTGACCATGCAATTAACAGCAGAGCAACGAGTATTACTGGTAACAGAATGGGGACGATCTGGGAGACTTTAATACATCATGGAAATGCAAGCGTCAATTTACACCAACCAAGCTTTGCTCATTTTTCCCGATTGAGGTGTCATATAAAAGGGCAGAAAATGACCTTTTATCTGTTTGAAATTCAGATATCGTTGGCCAAACGACATTTTGGTAGCCCTGCTTCATATTGTCTTTATTCACTCATGCGTGAAGTATGTATCATATGAGTGGCATCAAATGAAAGAAGAGGATTCAACTTATACAAATATGTGTTATTTATTAAATATAATTGTGATTAAGATATGATTAAACATCGATAAATCTCGGTTTCGTTTTTTCTGGGACGCACTGTATAATGTTTTGCAGCCACTGGCTTAATTGCCCATGTTTACAATAACGTCACATAAAACATTTCACAGCATCATTAAATCATTAAAAATTGCATTCAAATAACATATCAACTTCATATTACAATTTAGAAACTAGAGCAAACTCAATTCATTAAAGTGAAGTAGAGGAATGAAAGTTAATTTGATAATAAAATTCTGGATTTAAGTAGCGCCTAGTACATCTACGATTTCTCTGAACACTTTTACGTGTGTATTCTTACCATCTACTTACTCCGGTCATTTAGGACCAAGATCAACGTCTTTAGAATTAAATCAAATTATTTCCAGTCGACTTGAGGAAAATTTTAAAAATAAGCTTACATCATGACATAGTACTGGTAAGAGGAATAACGAATAAAACATATCGCATTTGCAATTCATTTCATTTAAAAATGATGACTTTTTGGTACATATTGCAGTTTTTAAACGTGGATTTGAATAATTTACATAAATACATGCACCCTTACGCTACATATCAAATTTTGTACATGTACAACTAAGATAGTCTGATGTGAGCTGAATATAAATGAAAATATGTTCTTACAAATATGGATATGAAGCACTATTCAGAATTCAGTAGCGTCACCAGATAAATCAATGAACTGCTTTAAAAACTTTAAAAAAAAATACATTGTTCATATTTCAAACGTGGTCTGTTTCAAACGGACGACTTTCCCCGGACTATTGACCATGGACTACCACCCTTGGACAGTTACCCTCCTGCGGAAATCCCTCCCACTCAACAACTCTTAGAACAGTGACTATTCCAAGATACTATAGACAGCTAACCCTTACATTTACCCAGCTGAATTTCCCAATAGGACAACCTAGGGGTAGTTGTCGAGGAATTAGTCTCCTGGGCCCCGTTTCATAAAACTTGTTATCAGTAACAACTGCCCCATTTCTATTTGCTCTCAGCCAATTAGATGCAAGTATTTCAGTAGCTTATAACTGTTATTGTAACTTGTTATTGATAACAAGTTTCATGAAACGGGACCCTGGTGTTAATTGTCCTTAGCTGTTCATAACGGACAACGTTGAATTTCTACCCCCAAAAAAAGATAAAATAAAATTTTAAAAAATTAAATAAAATGTTTGCCTTACCTGTCAACTATGTTGAAGAGGTCACAAAATCACTTTAGACAATAAGTATGTGTATGTTTCTTTAATTTCTGTAAACTATTACTTGAGAATGACCTTTTTTCTTCAAAATGAATTGTCGGCCTTAACTTAACATGCTTTAAAAGATAAGGAATATTGTATTTTAACAATTTATCTTTCTCTCGTGCCTGTATTTTTTTTTTACTGTCTCTTTCTGTTTCACCCAAACTCCTACATCCCCACACATCCGTAACCCTCCTTATTCCCTCACAAATACACCCACACACATATCACGGGCGGAAAACGACATAAACATGCCAAACTATACAACTATACAACTGTCGAGTAGATGTATAGTTTTGACCAATCAGAACACAGGAAACTATACAAATATACAACTGTGCAACTGTTAGCAGCTACGCATGCATAGTTGCATAGTTGTACAGTAAGCGGGCCAAAGTGCCATAAATACGAACAATTATACATCCGTACCGCTATAGAGTAGATGTATAGTTACAGGGCAGCTGGGCTAAAGCCAGGGTAATAATACTACTTCGGCGCTTAGAAACATTGTATTAAGCGCAATATAAATGTTATGTATTATTATTATTATTATTATTATAGTTATAACCAATCAGAACACAGGAAACTATACAACTAAACATCTACTCCCGCAGTCCGGGATAGATGTATAGTTTTAACCAATAAGATGACAGAAAACTATACTACTATACATCTACTCCCGCAGTCTGGGATAGATGTATAGTTTTAACCAATCAGATCACAGGAAACTATACAACTATACATCTACTCCCGCAGTCTGGAATAGATGTATAGTTTTATCCAATCAGATCAAGGAAACTATACAACTATACATCTACTCCCGCAGTCTTGAAAACAAAGAAATAAATGAGGAGAGAGAAGATGATTGAAGAGGAAATACAAAGAAATATATAAGAAAGAGAATAATAGATAAAAGGGGAAAAGGACATACATAAGGCTTAAGAAGAGGATAGATTAAAGGAAAGACAAAGAAATACATAAGGAAAGAGAAGAGGATAGATCAAAGGAAAAACATAGAAATACATAAGGATAGAGAAGGGGATAGATTAAAGGAAAAACAAAGAAATAGATAAGGAAAGAGAAGAGGATAGATGAAAGGAAAGACCAAGAAATAAAATAAGGAAGAAAAGAGGATAGATTAAAGGAAAAACAAAGAAATACATAAGGAGAGAGAAGAGGATAGAGTAGAGGAAAAACAAAGAAATACATAAGGAAAGATCAGAGGATAGGCTGAAGATCCTCTTCTCATTCCTGTGTTTCCTTTAATCTATGTTCTTTCCTTATATATTTCCTTGGTTTCCTTTTTTATATCCTATTCTCTTTCCTCATGTATTTCTTTGCGTTTCCCTTAATCTTTCCTTTTTTCTATCTTTATGTACTTCTTTGTGTTTCCTTTAATCTTTCCGCTACTCTTTCCTTATGTACTTTTTTGTCTTCATTTCTATATCTTGTTCTTTCCTTATGTATTTCTTTGTTTTTCCTCTAATCTACTCCAGACCTCTTCTCCTCTCTCTTTATGTATTTCTTTGTTTTTTTCCTTTAAGCTATCCTCTTCTCTTTCCTTATGTATTTCTTTGTTTTTTCCTTTAGTCTATCCTCTTCTCTTGCCTTATGTATATCTTTGTTTTTTTCCTTTAGTCTATCCTCTTCACTTTCCTTATGTATATCTTTGTTGTTTTTTTCTTTAGTCTATCCTCTTCTCTCTCCTTATGTATTTCTTTGTTTTTCCTTTAATCTATCCATGTATATCTTTTTTTTCTTTTAGTCTATCCTCTTCTCTCTCCTGATGTATTTCTTTGTTTTTGCTCTAATCTATCCTCTGTGATTGTTTTAAACTATACATCTATTCGAGATTATGGGAGTAGATGTAAAAATATAGTTGTATAGTTTCCTGTGATTTGATTGGCTAAAACTATACATCTATTCCAGACTGCGGGAGTAGATGTATAGTTGTATAGTTTCGTGTGTTCTGATTGGTCAAAACTATACATCTACTCGACAGTTGTATAGTTGTATAGTTTGGCATGTTTATGTCGTTTTCCGCCCGTGATACACGCATACCCATATACACACGCACACACCCACACACGCCCGCACACGAAATAAATTGCGCTCTCTCTTTCAATATCCCTTTTCTGTGACTCACGTAACCACCCACTCACTTCCATGAACCCCCATCCCATAATTAAATATCTCCCTCTGTTTGCATTTCTACTTTTCTTTCTTTCTCTTTCTCCTTTTCTTTCTTTCCCCTTCTTTTATCCAGATTCAGTGACACCAACATCATCTGCGCCGGGTATGTCCAGTATACATGAAGTCATACAATTATCAGATGACAATACGGGCATTTACAGAAAGACTATCCACAAATTGATAGGAGGGGGGGGGGGAATGGGGGAGGGCACAGTGTACATAGAGTGATTGCTTAAAGTATCCATGCGCTGCCTTTAAAGTAATTAAACCATTCTCTGCATTCTCAGACGCACATCTGTCTAAGAATATTATTCTCTAAGACATGTAAGAGCAAGTTTATATTGCATATTTTACCTCTGTGCCTGCAAAAGGGGTGGTGGCGTAGGCCGAATATATCCCATGCTGGGTACGTCATTGTTATATGAAGCTGGGTTGTATATTAAAGTTACAAAATATGCGTATCTTTTATACCTTTGTACATTTTAGATTTTTAGATTTATTTTTAATACCTCTTGTTCTTTTTGTGTTATATATGTAACGGTATTTCTTAACTTTTGTTTACGACCTTCCTGAAAAGCAGTTTGCAGCTGAAATCAGGTTTTCACTGTGATTGGGAAAATGCAGTAAAAAGCTAGGATATTTTCAATATTTGCTAGGAAAAGGTTAAATTATATTTCATTTTATGATATGTAAATCAGCCTTGATAACTAACTTAATGCGGTAAGAAAATTTTCAAGCTACGATTACACATGATGAAAATATGATTGTGAAGAATTAATGTATAGCAGTTTAAAAACTTATCTTTATCTTAGATCACACCGAAAATTTCTTTGTGTAATTAGCGATGAAGATTGTATCTTGTGAGGTCTATGATTATATTATAATCGAAATGGTTGGATCTTGTTCATATGATTCTAATTTGAATAAATCTAAACATTATGATCAATGCTTTCATGCGAATATACAAGTTACGTGTACATGACATCACTTCTGTTTAATTCATTTAATAATGACCAAATTTACAAATCCTAAGTGTCCTAATAATATTTATACATTTTACATTGCCACATTGATTTTATATCTAGCGTTGATAATGAAGCTGTACATTCTTTGAGACAGAAGATTGTTGACAGGTGTTTCCCCTCGTTAAAATATTTTACAGATATACAGCCCTATCCGTGATCAAACATTGATTCTGTGTCTCAATTATTCAGGTCCAGTTGCATTTTGCCAAGGATGCTGTGAATGTGGATACATGTCCATGGGAGGGTGTTACTGTGATTCTGTATGCCAAGATGCTGGTGATTGTTGCCACGATTACGTCCAATTCTGCACCGGTCATGCCAATGGTGTGTATTCATGACGTTTCTAGTTTCTTTCGAGGGTTAGCCCTTGGGTCTAATCGACAGAGAAATCTGAATTTGTAAACCCTTATACACACCTATATGCCTACTGAAAATTTTGGATATGGGAAGGGGAGGGGGGGGGGGGGTGTCAAACCCATGTTTTAGCGTTCACAGTTATGTGCACTCTGCAACCATGCTGAAAGATACATTTCAAGTTTAAAGATAAATTTGAGTTCTGGCCATGCGATCCTTAGGAAAGAAACTGTCCCAAAGCAATTTGGAAAAGCTGATCATGTCTACATAAGAATTGGTGTATACCGTGAGGTTTTGGAATCATCAAAAAATATAAGACATTGACCCAATCCCGCTGAAAAGCACATGCACTGTACGCAGAAATGGGTATATGGGACTGCACATCGTATGTTGCATGAATATTCGGCCTTAACACTTCAGATATTTCTCATCATATTTCAATTATGATATCATTTGAAGAGCAGTCTTTTCAGGGGACATTTCTTCCATGATATTCTTCCAAACTGACATAAAGGGACTGAGAAATTGAAAGCTCACAAATTATTTTTAAAAATCTTTCCCAGTACTGAACCTTCTCTTTAATCCAAGGAAGACGATTTAATCGTGAAGAAGTTATCATTCTGTAAATTTATTTTTAAGATACCATTGAGACGGAGCTGATTTGTGACAGTACGTCGATGACGCTCATCATGGACAGAAACCTTCTCGAGATCGGTGACGATGCCAACGATGTCCACTTCGAAGACGAATCATGTATTGGATATGACCATGACAGTCAACATGTTGCGATCACCACCTCGTATGATAGATGTGGCACCAAGCAAAAAGTATGGTTCTATATTCATTCTTTTCCAAGAACAAAAAGAGAGAGAGAGAGAGAAAAAAAATGGCTGGATATTGATAAGTTTCGGGGAGTGGGGGGGGGGGGGGGGAGGGTCTGTAGCCCTTTTCGTTCTCACCTCTTGTGCCCGTGGAACTTGGCTCTGTTTATTAATAAAATGCTCTGTCATTGTTAGATTTTGTTCAATATGACAACGTATTTCACCAAGTCCCGCGTCACTGATCATCCAATTCTTCTATTTGCTGTTCCCTGTCACGTTTTCTTATGCTGTATTACGACCCTTTCCCGCATCCCATGGCAATTCCTCAAAGAAAGATTAAGATTCCTGGTGAATACTTCGCAATTAGAGTTAATTTGAATCAGAATTTTGATTTGTTTATCGATTTGTCATTGTATAATTTAGTTTAGCTTACCTTTTGAACTGTTAATATCAAAATCTTGCAGTATGATAGGAATTAGTATATTCAATGCACATTTTTTATGTTTAATTTTGCTCATACCAGTACTGAAGAAAAATGTTTAAATTATTAATTATCCAACATTCACGAAACTGCACTATAGTCAAGCATGTTTTAAATATCCTTAATATCACATAATATAAGATTCATATTTCTATGTTGTCTCATACATTTATGCATTTTTTAATAATATTCTTCAATATTTCTACCCTGGTAACGCTAGCTTGGTCGGGGAGGAAGACCTGCGGGTATTGGTTATTAAGTTAGCCCACCCATACCCAGGCATTATTATTATTATTTGAATATTTGTTCTATCTTAATGTATGTTGCCAAATGAATAAAAAAAACAAACAAATAAGTAAATAAATAAATAAATCAGCTGTGGAATCTAAATATTGTCTCTCGATGCTGTTTGTGATCGCAGGCTTCGAATGTGAAAAGTCTTTAAAGTTCTCGATCGCTCCCTTCTAAAGAAGCGCAGTAACGCAAGAAAATGTCATCCATGAATAGATGAACAAATAAAGTACATTACCCAATTTTAGAAGTTGTTAATGAACCAATATTTGACTTAGATACATGTAGTTGATAGTGACCATCATTAATTTGTAAATCTTTACGGTAATACTTTAAAAAATATGATAGTATTTATGTCAAGACTGTGATGCATTTGTAATAGCATGCGTAGTGCTGATATAATTATTTCAAGCTCTCCTGTAAACCGTGCCTACCCCGCAGGTAAACGAGGACTACATGGTATATACCAACATGGTGACGTACTACAAACCCCGCCCTGAGAACGGCACCGTCATCACCCGAGAACACTACGTGCACATCCCTGTTAGGTGCAACCTGGAGAGGGAACAGGTATTAGGAGACTCCTTCGTACCTAAGACAGGTGTCGTTTTCTTCGACGAGGTGAATATCCTCAGTGCTTTGGTTGGCATGTATTGGCGGCAGAGGGTGACAGAAGCAAAATCAGTTTAAACACCGAATCAGTTACTCCAAAGACTTTCGTGCCCAAACAAAATACACAGTAGGAAAATTTACCACCTAGGCAACCCTTTTTAGGATAGCTATCCTTCTAGAATAACTACACCTGGACAATTACCCCTGGGAAATTACCCCCGACAACTACTCTTAGAAAATTACCCCTCGAAAACTACACTTGGGGCAAAACCCTTTGAAAATTACACCGGAAAACTTCTCTCAAAAAATCACCTCTGGAAAATTACCCTTACCACTTTGGAAATTACAACTGCCTCCCTGGGGCATCTGCTTCCCTTTCTTAGACAGTTATCTTAGGGCATGGAGTAGTTGTCGGGGAGTATTTGTCAGGGGTAGTTGTTCTAGAATCCGAAGGGATGTGTGTGCGTCTGAAAATGGATTTTTAATTTTTTTTTGTATTTTGCTTGAATGCTCCCTAGGACATGCAGGATGGGGAATGCGCGCTCTCAATATGGATCGCCATTGAATTCCAATGATTGGGGAAGTAATAACTGCATAAACCGTTAAGAAACGTGATGCCTTAAATGTATGCTAGAAGTCGTAATGGCGTAAGTAATAGGACATTCTCCCCACACTGTATTGTTCTGTACATTTGATCATCGTATTCTTGATCATCTTTTGGGATCATTTTCGTAATAAAAATGATTTTGACTACCATGTTTACTTGACATTATATTTGTAACAGACAGTCAGACCCAACTTTGGAAAACCGAGCACAGTTATATACTTTGAAAACGGCGTATGAATGTAGAGCCCTCATCGTTCAGTGTGAGGCAGTGTGTACAGAAGGCATGGGGAAAATCTTGCAAAGTCAACCAGCCAAAGATATATAAATTTTTAAAAATAATGCTGCGTGTTAATTACCTTCAGAATCCTTGAATGATTTGTCATATGAAATTACTTTCAAATGACAAACGTTTGAAATAAATTTATCCGCAGCATTATTTTTGAAAAATATATTATCAGCAGCAGGTCGACATTGCACAATTTTCCCCATGTCTTTTGTACACACTGTCTCGCACTGAACGATGAGGACTCTATATTCATCTTGCTCCATACGCCGTTTTCGGAGTATATACTGTGCTCGGTTTTCCGGAGTTGGGTCTGACTGACAGAAGATGTAAGGATATGCTTTTAATTATTTTTCGCCGTTAAATTTACTCCACCCGTATAAAACAGGAAGGGTACGGTGAGTTTTCGCTGTCCATCGACCGTTATACAAGCTCAGGCTTCTACCAATTCGCCAACGATTCGGGCATAGTCGTACTTGGTACCCCGCTCTACTTCGGTGTGAGGCTGGCCTCCGTTACCAACCTCACGCTTCTCATCGAGTCGTGCTGGGCGACGACCTCGCTAAACCCAGTTGATTCTTACCGTTACGACATCCTCGACTACGGGTGGGTGGATTCCTTTTCATTTCTTTTTCAAATTCAGTATTCTCTGTTGTTTAAGGTGAAGTTTATGCTAGTCATTCATGTCTCAATATATCTCCATGGTCTCCTGCGTTGTATCTATTGTATTCATACATTCCAAAATCAGGCATATCTAAAAAGATGCAGAGAATGGTTTAAGAAAAGTCTGTGTTCCTAATAGAAATGACGATAAAGTATACAATTATTGCATAACGTATACTTCTTTGAAAATTGGAACGGGCAAAATGTGGATCTGGTGGGATGCTGAATGTATATAAAAATTCAGTATGCCCTCATAGTGATCTTGTGTTGAGAAAGCTTTTCTTCCCCCAATAAGTGGAGACGGTGCACACATTATGTGCGGGAAAGAATCAATTGACCGTGGAAATAATAACTCTATAAAGTGAATTCATTAACCCTTTCAAGACAATTGACCACATTTTGTGGTTTGGCTCAATAACTTTTGATTCAGAGCTCTAAAAAATATACCTGATGCATGAGTAGAAAGAGCAAAAATTTCTGCACATGCTATGTCCATTTTTGTTACATGACCTTATTGCGTTTGATGTCAGGAATTTTAAAAAGGAGAATAAGCTTCAAAATCCTTAAATTGGCAACACATTGAGAGATTCAAAATCATTGTTTTTCATCAAAATTGGCAATTTTTTCAACGTATCGATAAAATCACTGACCATGTTTATTGTTCTAAAAGACATTACACCTATTAGAACCATCTAGCACTAAAAGAAAAATATTATTGTTGCCAATTTGAAGAACAAAATGTGATCAATTTAGCCCTTAAATAATTGCTGTCCTGAAAGGGTTAATGACCCAATTAATCACCCAATCAATCAAATCAAGATTCATTATCATTATTTAAATGTTATTTCGATGAATTTCGTTCGTATTTTCTAGCTGTGCCGAGGACAGCACAACGTACATCTACAGCGGGCTCTCTCAAACTTTCGAGGGATTCCGCGTTGATGCTTTCACCTTCATAAGGGATTACGAAAAGGTAATCATCAAACGTCGCGCTCAGTACATTTTGCCCCTATATTCCGTCTGCCCTAGGTTTGGTCCATTTGCTAAACATGCTAAATGGAGTATAATATTATTGACCCGACTTGCCCAGGGTCTTTTTCAGGGGTTTTGAGGGCTAAACTTAGGACAGCGGTTAGACTGACTTTTTGTGAATGACTTAGATGGCATTAGTGACTTTGAGGGATCAAATCTCTTTGATGGGACGACACTACCGGGACAAGCTCTCAGACTTATTACTAAAATATCCCACAAGTAAATCTACAAAGTGTCGTAATATGAGGCTGTTTAGACCTTACCAAATTGGATGTCACTTTAAGACGCGATGTATTCTGTTGAGTTAGAAGATGTATAACTAAACACTTACCGTTGATATCATGTATAGACGATGACAAAATAACAAAAACAAAGTCGATTAACTTGTGTTGCCAGAATGATTAACATATATTCTATGACTCATTTATCCAGTCCCATTACACTTTACGTCTGGAGATGAAAACGTGAATTATTTTTGCGCATTCGGCAGTGTTCTCAATCTCAAGATGATCGTTGACGACGATGATGATGATGATGATCACGACGGCTACGATGATGATGATGATTGTGATGGTCTTTTTTCTTTCGATTTCAACCAGGTTTATGTCCACTGCTCAGTCCTGATCTGCGACAACAGTGACCCGTACTCCCGATGCTCGCAGGGCTGTCTGCCAAGATCTCGTCGTAGTCTGCAGCCAACGGGCTCCCGGTCAAAACCTCACACCGTCACAAGCGGACCACTCTCGGACGCCTCGCACCTCCAGCAGGACATGATGGTCGACAACGATAACGATGGTGAGTAATTTTCGAACTTGAAAGTTCGTCATATTTTCTTTACTTCTTTCTTTGTGATTGAGTTTGCTTTTTAAAAGAGCATTATCATATTAATTTATTCTTCTGTTTAATCTTTTGCCATAGTTGTTCGTTTTTTTTGGTACTTGTTACGACTCTAATTCTTTACAAAATTTCAGCCCTCCACATTTCACCATTTAGGTTTGTAATAGAGGGATCATCTTAAAGAAATTGTGGGTCTCATGTACTGATATCAAATAGCTTTGAATAGTAGCAGAAAAGATAGAGGGAAAGAGAGACTTCTTAATTATTAAATGCAGAAATGCTTTGCAGCTCCAAATCTCATGAAAAGAACTCCTATACTATTTCGGGCACAGGGTATAAGAATATTAAAAAATAAACAAGTCGAGATGCTCTGTGCCAAACATATAAAAAATAGTTAGATTTGGAAAATGGACAGTTGCTAGTCTGTGTATTGCTCATTACCAATACTTTCTCATCCTGGAACCTGTCTAATTCTTTATCTTATTCTTTCACATTATTGCTGAAATCGTTTTGGATTTCAAATTAAAATATTTGCTATGGTAATGTTTTCGATCACTAAATACTTTTTGTCCCCGCCGAACGAAGTTCGCGAGGGGACTATGAAACGGGCTCCGTACGTGTGTGCGTGTGTGTGTGTGTCCGTCCGTCCGTCCGTCCGTCCGTCTGTCCGTGTGTGCTCAAATGTTAGAAAATGCTACTTCTCCGTCATTTCTTGGCCGATTTTGATTCAGATTGTTTTATCTGATAGGGCTGGGTGGGGGCTTCCAAACTTCTACACAGAATTTTGAAATTCATTAATTATGCAAATTTATGCAAATTTATTCAAAATCGACGAAAAAAGCTACTTCTCCTCTATTTCACATCGGATTTTGATTCCGATTGTTTTATCTGATAGGGCTGGGTGGGGGCTTCTAAACTTCTACACAGAATTTTGAAATTCATTAATTATGCAAATTTATGCAAATTTATTCAAAATTGACGAAAAATGCTACTTCTCCTTTATTTCACATCGGATTTTGATTCCGATTGTTTTATCTGATAGGGCTGGGTGGGGGCTTTCAAACTTCTACACAGAATTTTGAAATTCATGAATTATGCAAATTTATGCAAATTTATTCAAAATTGACGAAAAATGCTACTTCTCCTCTATTTCACATCGGATTTTGATTCCGATTGTTTTATCTGATAGGGCTGGGTGGCGGCTTTCAAACTTCTACACAGAATTTTGAAATTCATTAATTATGCAAATTTATGCAAATTTATTCAAAATTGACGAAAAATGCTACTTCTCCTCTATTTCACATCGGATTTTGATTCGGATTGTTTTATCTGATAGGGCTGGGTGGGGGCTTCCAAACTTCTACACAGAATTTTGAAATTCATTAATTATGCAAATTTATGCAAATTTATTCAAAATTGACGAAAAATGCTACTTCTCCTCTATTTCACATCGGATTTTGATTCCGATTGTTTTATCTGATAGGGCTGGGTGGGGGCTTCCAAACTTCTACACAGAATTTTGAAATTCATTATTCATGCAAATTTATGCAAATTTATTCAAAATGGCTGAAGGTTCATAATGTTTTCATGTTTTATATTTCAGTTGTATACATGCATTGTTGGTATTCTCTTCTTTTGCATGCAGTAACATTATTATTTTATTCACTAAAGTTTTTCACTGAAGTTTTAAGCTTCAGGCTAGTTAATTTCCACAGATCTGCACTTCCGGCGGGGACATTTATTACGCATTGCGTAATTTACTCATTCACTTGTATTATTATGAATATTTTTTTTTTACAAAATAGTTGCTGAAAACTTTAACCAACCAATGATCGTAGCCATTAGCGCCCTCTGCGTCTTCAGCGCTCTCACAGTCGTCATGTCCTTGATGATGATGAGTCGTAATCGCCCAGAGCTGAGTGGTTATGGACGAGTGGGCGTGACCAGTGAGGACTACTAAATGGATTATCCTCGGAGAAACCACAGACCATGACCTTATTCTTTTCTCTTTTTTTGATATTAGCAGCAGTAGTACCCATATTTCAACTTTTGATTAGTATTTCAATATTATAAAAAATAATTTTAGGTCGGGGGGGGGGGGGGGCTATGATGAAGAATGAATCCGAATTGTCGAGAGATTCAAGATAACCAGCGGAAAATAAACACATATTGAAATTCTCTCTCTCTCTCAAAATTTAATACAAGTTGGTTGGACGTGGAGCGACTGGTCTGACTTCCGTTTGATTTGCAGCCCGGTGCTCGAAACCTTTTCTCTGTCAAAAAGTATCACTAAATCTTACTATTTCAATAATGCATGAATTGAATTAAAATTCACATTAGTATGTCCTTCTCATGATAGGTGCAATGTGGAAAACATAGCAGTGAGTACAGCTAATATTTCAGAAAATAAGGAGGGATCGCCCCAAACAAATAAAAGATAAATTACTTTATGATCATCATTAGGTGAATACTTTTCTCAACATGTACGTAAGGAAATCGGTGCGTTGGCACCACCAAAGAATAATTACAAATTATAATACTGTAACATGGCAATTCGGGATCTCGATCTAACCTCATTATCATTTCTTGCAAAGGTCCAGTCGTAGTTAGGTCATTATATTACAAGATATAACGAGATATTACAGATTTTATTAATTTTATTTCATATATTTCATGAAAATCTTTGGATTATAATTCTGAACACTTTGCATGTATTCATAGGTATAGGAACTCGCAGTTGTCTGAAACAAAATGCAGATATTACATATTTTCTATTTTCTTCTCATGATTTTGAGGCACTGTAGTTGGAAAATTAGAAACAGCATTGCACAAATTGATGAATGTTTTTTATTTGTTTCATTCAAAGTGTCCCTCGCATCTTACTTTCTATATCCATAAGGTTTTTTTTTAGTGTGTTTATGAGAGAGAGGGAGAGGGAGAGAGATAGAGAGACAGAAAGAAAGCGATAGAAAGGGATGTGCGTGAGATATACATAGAGAGAGAGAGAGAGAGAGGGAGAGAGAGAGAAAGAGAGAGAGAGAGAAAGTGAGGGAGAGAGAGAGAGAGAGAGAGAGAGAGAGAGAGAGAGAGTTAAAGAGAGGGGAGGGAGAAATACATGTACATAGAGGAGTCTGGGTGGAATGGGCTAAGTTGAAGTTTTAGAGTGTCGGTATTCCACCGAAAAACTTATTTCACTTATACATATTGATATGACATTGTTGACATTTCATTATATACAAGTCATGTATATTTTGTTCTTTTTCATCAATTTACCTGATATCATTTATTTTAAAGGACAGAAGAGGGACCACGGTTTCTCATTTGTTATACATGTACTTTTGATTTGAACTTTATTTATCCTCATTTCTCTGCAAAAATACTTTCATCATGAAGAGCAGAACAATCTTCTAATAACCTGACTTTTCGAAGTGTTAGAAATTTATAATATATACATTTTTATATAAGCTGAAACTAAACATAATGTACTGAGTAATTCCACACCTGACATTCTTTTGATTTTAGATCATTTTATGTGCGAGAAATTGTAATTTTTCATATACAGTATGAAAGTATGAGTACCATGTGACTCTAAAATGGCAATATCAATTATGGGCGGTAATAACACTCATCCATGCCAAACTGTAAAGACGTTGGGTTAAATTTATACAATGTTGGGAATATTTTAGGACCTTTCTTAGAGTGCATGTAATGAAACAGTGCAGCAAAAAGGTTTTGTAATTTTGTTGTTCAAATAGTAAAGTGTTAATATCAAGTTGAGATAACGTGATCACATTATGCTTGGCAATCTTAATCGTTAATTGATAAATGAACTCCTTCTTTCTCGCTTACCTTCCTCGCTCCTTTTCTTTCCTTTTTTCTATCTCTCTCTCCTCCTCTCTCATTCTTTTTGGTTGTTTTTTTGGCTAGCGTGCGTGAGGGCACTGCTTTACAAATTTGGAAACTTTTTGAATAAAGATATTCTTTTCATGAGAAAGCCTTTTCTGGGCAAAAATTTCAAACAGTGTCAACTCTTACCGAATCGTTCATTTAAAAAAAAATTATCTTCTGTATCATTCAAGTATTCAAGAGCAGAACTCTTTATTTCAACCCCCCCCCCTCTCTCTCTGTACATACATGTAAATATGATACAAAATTAAAGACAAGAATATGGATGAGGAAAAACAAGGAAAAAAGGGTAAAGCTTTTTGAAAGGAGGGGGTAGAGATCATAAATACGATATATAAAGAGAGAGAGAGAGAGAGAGAGAGGGAGAGAGAACAAGAAATATAAAAAAAGGGGGGGGGGGAAGGGGTCATCTATATGTACACTAATAAAGACATGAGACAGATCTATACTTTGCACTGTGTAATTATTCTCCAATGACGAAATCTGAGTACATAATATTATTTCAAAACGATACTTGAAATAAAATGGGAAAGTTATCATTTTAATTTCTATTCTTAAAACAACTGATATATCATTATAGCGCACTTAGAACCATCGAGAAAAGAATGTGAACCGAAAAAATAGTTTCTTTCTGAAATAAGAGTAATAAAATATAAATATGAGGGGGAAAACGGTAAAGCGTTAAATTAAAATTAATTATTCTTGAAGGCGTTTAACCTGACGTAACTTATTTCACTGATCTATAAAGTACCAAGAATCTACCTCACTATTCAGTTCACATTTCTGTATGCAATCATGAATTGAAAATGGGAAATTAAATGCAAAATGGCTAATTTTTACTACTTCACTTGGTTACAAAATTATGTTGTTTTTCATTGTAAGGGATGACGCACTCAACTCACTAAGTCGTAATGACGAAATACGGTGGATGAACAGACCACTAGCTCGAAATATAATGCTTTAAGTTTCATCTTTGGAGGCTGAAACATGAAGATCTACTTTAGAATTATAACCTTTCAGACAGGTGCGTTCAGATATTGAGTCTAAAATGACATAATATGACATAGAGATCCTTGAGAACAAAAATGACGAAACTTAACTGTAAGATACTTTAAAAACACAAATTGAACAGAAGACTTTTTCGTCCATAAAAGAATGTAAATATATGAAATGCGATAATGCAATACAATAAATAATAATAATAAAAAAAAACATACTACACTTAAGTGAAAAATAGAATATTCAAACAAAGCGAACCAAGTTATCTATGATTCAATTCTATTGCAGGAAGTCCCTTGTAAGCATATTACTGAACATAAGCAAACAAAACAAAGACTCTTAAAACGTAACCCCCTACGCATTGCCAGAACTAACAGAAGGAGCAGAATATGAATTCATTATCAATTTTGAAAGAGAGCAACCATTTCAGATATTTTTTGGGTCTCACTATTGATAGGAATAGTACGACATATACGCAACTAATGACTTAAGCCCGGCACATACGAGGAGTCATTGGCTGACGTAATGACTGCGTCAGTGACTTGTACGGTCTTTTGCGCGTCATTAAAGAGTGAAATCGCTTTAAAAAGGGATTGCAAAATGAACAGTGCAAAAAATATAACTGGCGTATGTGATAATCGCCTCCAAAGACTTGACTGGCGCAGGTGATGCAGTTTGTCAGGATCAAACTTGGGTTTTCGTTTAAACTAATGTTTTGGCTACCAATACCCAAAATCACATAGACGACCTCACATACCCCAAGCATCCTTGGGTCTTGGAATCTGATGTGTTTTTCCCCACCTGTTACAAGAATTTAATCAGAGCTATATACATACATTCAATTAGCTCTGAATTTAATGAATTATCGCCCTCTCTTGATCAAGTGGCAGAACACATAGAATTAAGAAAAAAAATAGTCTAACTCATCTATTACCAAAATAGCAATACCGCCATCACAAGGTTGAAATGAGTAATTTCACACTATTATTTCTCTCCTTTTCCTTCATGAATTTACCTACATGTACAAAATAGTCATAAGTCATCTTTTCCCTGTAAGGATTTCTTCTTTGTATAATTCACACAAATTTTAGAATTTTGCTGTCAGAACAAAAAATGAAATGCTTGTGACACAGTTGAAATGACGCCTTTAGACTGACGATACATACGGTAATACTAGAATAAACTTTAGGTTTGTCTATAAGCTATATGATAGATATATGACAGATACTAATGATAGCAATGTTAGTATTATACCAAACACCAGCGATTACAAATAATATATATCTATGATTCCCACTTCCAGCTTAGGTTTAGAAAGATATTATAAAAAAAACCTCCCAACTATTTGGCTATAGTGCAAATAAAAGTGTTATGAGCTACAAAATATCAAAGAAATACATAGGCATTCGAAGTATATCCCCAGAAATGATCGTGCAGATGATTAGGGTTAACTGTCGAAAAACGAAAAAGGTAACTTAACTTAACCCTTCGAGACATTTTGTGGTTTGGCTCAATAACTTTTCAGAGCTCTAAAAAGTATACCAGATGCATGAGCAGAAAGACCAAAAAATTCTGCACACACTATGTCCATTTTTGTTGCATGACGATATTGCGTTTGATGTCAGTAATTTTTAAAACGAGAATAAGCTTTAACATCCTTAAATTGGCAATACATTGAGAGATTCTAAATCATTGTTTTTTAACAAAATTTGCAATTTTTCAACTTTTCGACAAAATTCCTAAACATGTATATTGTTTTCAAAGATATTACACCTTATTAGAACCATGTAGCACTAAAAGAAATATATTATTGTTGCCAATTTGAAGAACAAACTGTGATCAACTTAGGCCTGTAATAATTCCTGTCTTGAAGGATTAAAAACTTCATACGCATTTGAAGTAGCCATTCTAAAGATCCCTGAATCGGAACTCATAATATTGATTGTACGACCCAAAAGCCAGTGATTACGCGATGAATTTCCTATACGCCAACGGAATTTCTAACCTTAACCGAAGAAAAAAACATTACACCTAAAACCCTTTCCATGAAGCCGACCTAAAACCCAATCGCAACCCGAGTCCTAATCCTACATCCTTGACGACATATAGCCTGGAGCAAAATGTCGGATCACCTATAATATGTCCTTTACCAGATGGGTTCATTGATGCAGTAGTGTAATTATCTTGATGCAATTAACGGTGTACATGAACGATTAAAATCCTTCTAACAACGAACTTTCAAAATAAATGTTAAAACAGAGTTGTAGCAGTTGATATTTGTTTTTTTCTTTTCATGCGATGATTTCGTTTAATAGTCCTCTGTAACACCGACTCGGCGATAGCCAATCAGCTCTGGGCGATGACGACGACGCATGCGCACAATCACCAGGGACATTATGACAGTAAGAGCGATGAGGACACAGAGGGCGCTCATTGCCGCGATCATCAGGGGGTCAAAAGTGCCAGTTCCTGTTGTGTGAAATTAATCATTGATATAAGTGCGTTGATAATTAATGTGTTTTATTTAAAGGTGTTTAATGTGACCTAAAATAACAAATCATGATATGAAGAGGAGGTCTACCAGTTAAGCAGGACGATAACAATATGATAAGAATAAGAAATAACTAAATAATTGTATTTATGGGCCTACATGTAAAGTGAAATCTTCAAACTAAATAACAAACAGAAACAAATGAGGGCGTGTAGAACATTTTTGTTTGATTTATCGTGTAGAGCCTTGATTTAAAAAAAAAAAAAAATGATTTTTTTTTAAAACAATCAGTTGGTGACGCTTTATATGGAACGGTCATTTGATGATAATAAAGCACTATTGTATAAAATTCAGTCCATATAAGATTTATTTTCTCTTTGGAAACCACTCACCACCGTTATCGTTGTCAACCATCATGGCATGCTGGAGGTGCGAAGCATCGGAGAGCGGTCCGTGCGTGATGGTGTGAGGTTTGGACCGGGAGCCCGTCGGCTGCAGACTACGACGAGATCGCGTCAGGCATCCCTGAGCGCAGCGGGAACCCGAGTAGCTGTTATCACAGATCAGGATTGAGCAGTGGACATAAACCTGTGAAAGGAACGACAGAGAGAGAGAGAGAGAGAGTTAATAAGGTAAGGAAAATTGGATATTTAATGATAGGCATGCATGTATCGCAGTTCATAGCTTATCTTGAGTTCTCGAAAGGAAGTGCAATTTCGATGAAAAACTGGCTTGAATTAATTTTGAATTGATTATCATAACGAGATCACTTAGATATGCAGACCTACAAGGTTTAAGATGACCTTTTACCCGCACACACCTTTTCCTGTGAGATTTCCTATGTACAGTAGGTGTTCCTGGATTATATAGTCCAGCGTACTAAATCATACTATAAAGGAAGGGAAATAATTATGTAAATACTTCGTTTTCATCTTGGAATCTCCAAATTTGTAGCAGAGTATATTTAAAAAGTCCCTGACTCAATCCATATGACAAAATAATGTAAGTAAAATTAATCCTGCTTACATTGATTATTGACGGTTTTTAGGTTACTTTACTAGTGCAGGAGTGAATGGTTTCCATAGTCCCACATAGCTTTGGGCCTGTGGGTGACCGTAGATGGGCCTGTGAGTGACCTTTAATAGATAGGAAGTTCGGACAAGTAAGACATAAACACTAACTTGTTGGAAAATTTCATTCAAAGAAAATCGCAGGTCATTCATGGGACCACTTGTTATGTACGCCCACGTAGTTCATAATCACGAGCGCGATAAAATATCCAGACTAAATTTGACGGCAAGACTCATGAATATACAGTAAACATACTCATTTCAGGACAGTTACCATGGTTACGGATCTTACATCCAAACTTTTGAATGGTGTATAGGGGGAGGGTAGAACACCCCACCCTACCCTCACACCATGAGCTGCGAGGTTTTTCGTCTAATCCCCCAATCCTCTCATAATGTTGTTAACATAAATATGGCGCTATAGAAATTATATCAGTCATCATTATAACATTTCATGACGTCCCTGCCCACTGTAAAAATACAAAGGGCCACACCCACCTGTTCGTAATCGCCAATGAAGGCGAATGCATCAATGCGGAATCCCTTGAAAGTCGGAGAGAGCCAACTGTAGATGTACGTTGTGCTGTCTACGGCACAGCTGCACAAGACAAATTGATAGACTATTGAATTTAATTGACTTTCATGATATTATTCATAGAGCTATAGAGAAGTGGCCTAGTATGTCCATTTATCCCTCTTTTTCTGTCTCGTTTATTTCCCCTATTTTGTCCTTTTGAATGGTGGGGTGGGGCGGCCCCCTAGGCCCCTTAATGATCTTGAAAATGGATTTCATAAATAATAAATCATAAATTAAAAACAATAATCCAGTTTATTTCAAATTAAAATTCATTCATCTTTTAAAAATGTGAAGTGTGCTTTCCAAATGTAGTGATTTGGCATTGACGACTCTTTGTCGATAACCATCTGAAATACAGTTGCTCTTTATTCCTACAATGTTGTCCATACGAATTATGAATGAATAGATTCTTTGAACAAAACATAGATGTGAGGTTCTTTATCTGCATGAAGTATAAATTTTCCGCATATTAGGGGGAAAAATACTGCAAAGAACACTTCAAATCCATTTATGGGGTCATTATCTAGGCTCATAACAGTTATTACATTTTTGAAATTCTATTTATTCTATTTATTTCACCTTTGTGACTGGTTCTAAAAGTTTGAGTTGTAAAAAAGAAAGACCCCCCCCCCCCCCCCACCCCACCGCAAATTGAAATACTAAAACAATATTAAGTCAACAGCAATAACAATAAAAAAAAAAAAAAAAACCGTGTTCATAAGCAACATAAAGCCCGGCTCAAAAGAGGCGTTCGTTCTCAAGCGTCGATCATTGTAACTGTATTGTTCAATTCAATAAAATTGACACTGCAATAGCTAGTGAATAATAGGCTAGACGGGTGAGCCTGGACTGGCAAGCATATGAAAATCAGCGTTCTTTTCGCATTTACTGAGTTTGTATACAAGCTGCGTTCGTTTGGCGCTCAAGACTCGGGAGCTTTCGAAACAGGACGGTAGCTCGGAGCACAACGCTAGTCCGCTCGAACGCTCCTTCGGCGCATGCGGGAACGCCACCGCACTCCGTCCTCCTGGTTTCCGGGACGGTATTCAGCCAAAATAGCGTCCGGTCTGTGAACAGGACGGAGCGGTCTATTTTGTGAAAAACGGGTACTACCCGCGCACGCACAGTGCAGTGCACTACATGTAACAGCTAAATTTTTATACGACATGCACATAGAGTATAGACATTGAATCTTACAGTTCTACAGAAATATAGAAAAGGAAAAACGAAGAAATACAATAGGAAAGAGAAGAGGATAGATTAAGGAACAAACAAAGAAATACATTAGGAAAGAGAAGAGGAAAGATTAAAGGAAAAACAAAGAGAAGAGGATATTAAAAAGAGGAAAAACAACAAAATACGTAATGAGAGAGAAGAGGATAGATTAGAGGAAAAAAAAAATACATAAGGAGCGAGAAGAGGAAAGATTAAAGGGAAAACAAAGAAATACATTAGGAAAGAGAATAGGATATAAAAAAGGAATAACAAAGAAATACATAAGAGAGAAGAGGAAAGATTAAAGGAAAAACAAAGATATACATAAGGAAAGAGAATATAAAAAAGAGGAAAAACAAAGAAATAAAAAATGAGAGAGAAGAGGATTAGAGGAAAAACAAAGAAATACACAAGGAAAGAAGAGAGGATAGATTAGAGGAAAAACAAAGAAATACATGAGGAAAGAGAAGAGGAATTATTAAAGGAAAAGCAAAGAAATACACAGGCCTAATGAGAAAGAAGAGGATAGATTAAAGGAAAAACAAAGAAATACATTAGGAGAGTGAAGAGGATAGATTAAAGGAAAAACAAAGAAATACATAATGAGAGAGAGAGAGAAGAGGATAGATTAGAGGAAAAAGAAAGAAATACATAGGGAGAGCGAAGAGGAAAGATTAAAGGAAAAACAAAGAAATACATAAGGAAAGAGAAAAGGATATAAAAAAGTAAAAACAAAATAATGAGAGAGAAGAGGATAGACTAGAGGAAAAACAAAGAAATAAATTAGGAAAAATGTGCGAGCACGGGCAGGGTATTTATATTTTTTGCGCTCCATCTCTCCGTTTCCGTTTTCGTTTAGGCGTCTCCGTCCTAGCACCGTGTAGTGGGACAGGACGGGAAGTTGTGCGCGACGTCCAGCACGAACGCTTATCGCTCCCGTCGTGTGACCTCCCATCCCGCTTCGAAAGCTCGCTACTCTCGTTTTGAGCAGAGCAGAAACCGAGAACTAACGTCTCGTGCGAGCCGAGCTTAAGGAAGCGAAGTCTCAATTTATTCAAAAAAAATCACTTCAGAATTAAGAGAACTCAGGTTTAAAACTGAATTAGTAAAATCGATCCACCCACCCATTGTCGATGATGTCGTAATGGTGATCGTCAAGTGGGTATGGTGAGCTCGTGGCCCAGCACGACTCGATGAGAAGCGTGAGGTTCGTAACGGAGTTCAGTCCGACCCCGAAGTAGAGCGGGGTGCCGAGCTCGACTTTGCCTGAATCGTTGGCAGGTTGGTTGAAGCCTGCGTTTGTATATCGATCGAAGGACAGCGAGAACTCACCGTATCCTTTCTATACGTAAGATACACATTTGAGAGGGATAAACACGATAAAAACTACTTTCGAAAAATAAACTCAAAGGCAAATTTCAAAGGCCTATTGTACTACCCAAAGAAATCAGGTTCAGATTACGTAATACGCCATTGTAATGTTCGCACCTTTCTAAAGGTGATAGACAGGGCTATTGAAATTTCCTTGAGTTGATTTTTCGAAAATAGTTTTTATCGTGTTGATAATATAAAGTTATATTTACACATATTCTATTCCATGAATGTTAAGAGTATACAGAGGATTAAAGAATTGTATTGTTTACATTGATATTGTAACTTCAAAAAAAAAAAGTTTAACCTAGATCAACATTCTTTACCTTTCCAATACAAAAAGAGAAATCCCATCAATCACTTGGAAAGAAATTTGCCTTTTTGACAAATTACAACTTCAACAGGATATTCACTGAAAGATGTGAACAATACAAACCAGTGGCGGATTTAGGGGGGGGGGGCACTTCCGGCCCGTGCATCCCTCCCCCTTTGTAAATTGTGCCTCCTTTTTATAAGTGATAACCTTTATTTTTGCTCGTCAGAAAATGTTCTGAGATTTGTGCCCCCTCTTTTACAAAATCCTGTATCCGCCCCTGGTATCAAAGTGCATTGTCGTGTCTTTTACAAGGACATTTCCTGTTCGTGTCAAGCCGAAGTGGTACACAGATGAGGTGATCGCCGCCCGACGTGCCCGTCGACGTGCTGAGAGACGCTGGCGCAAGACGAAGTCAGAGGTCTATCGCAGGCTGTACATTGAATGTCAACGGAATGTCTGTGATATCATTGCATCTGCTAAGAAAGACTATTATGGTAGCAGATTTTCATCATGCAATACTAGAGACATGTACAAGACTGTTAATAAATTACTCAATGTCAGTAGTAATGTTCTTCCTGAATGCAAAGTTTCTTCTGATCTTGCAGAAGATTCTCTATAGGCATTTCGTCAATAAGGTAGTCAAGATAAGGGACGATAATGAGAGTACCATTCCAATTGGATCTAGGTTGTCAAGTGTAACTGCAGGTGACCCTGATTATTCATTCACTAAGTTTGATCCTATTAGTGAAAGTGTCTTGAAAAGTATGATTTCAAAATGTTCCTCAAACTATTGTTCCTTGGATCCCATGCCTACTTGGCTGGTTAAGAGACATTTGACGGTTCTTCTTCATGTACTGTTACGCATTGTAAATCTATCTTTATCAACTGGAATGTTTCCAGAAGCACTTAGATCTTCTGTTATTACACTGGTACTGAAGAAGTCTTCTCTGAACAGAGACGATTTCAACAGTTATAGACCTGTTTCTAATATACCTTTCCTAGGTAAGCTAATCGAAAAGACAGTTCTAAGCAGGTATCTGATTTTGCCAACCGGAATGACTTACTTGATCCCATGCAGTCAGCGTATAGAGAGTCACATAGTACCGAGACTGCACTCCTTTCTCTGCAGAATAGTGTGCTTTGTGCTATTGATAACAGGCAAGCTGTATTCTTGTTAATGCTTGACCTTTCATCTGCCTTTGATACAATGGACCATACCATTCTTTCACTTAGGTTAGCTGAGAACTTTGGCCTAGGCGATAAAGTCCTATCCTGGTTTCGATCGTATCTTAGCAACAGGACTAGTAGGGTTCAATACGCGGATGATATTCAGATGTTTACCATATTTGATCCTACCAAGCCAGGGGATGCAGCATGTGCATATTTCCGTCTCTCCAAGTGCCTAGAAGACTTACAATCTTGGCTTATCATGAATAAGTTAAAGTTAAATTCTGCCAAAACAGAGTTTTTCATTGCGGCGTCTCAAAGCCATTTGACTCGTCTCAGTAACCTTTTCTTTTCCATTGGTGATCAGGGCCCCATGGAAGATCAACTTTTGTTGAATGGGCTACCCTGATGAAATATCAATAAATAAATAAATAAAATCCCAATTTTCTCCACGATTAGAAACCTTGGTGTTGTGTTTGATGGGGAGATGAAAATGTCTGACCATGTCACCCGATGTGTCGCTCCCTAAATTGGCAAGTATATAACTTAAATCGCATCACAAGGTACCTGGATCAGGAGACGTGTCACAATGTTGTTAGAGCACTTGTGCTCTCCAGGCTGGTGGGTGTTTGCTTGGGGGTATTAGTAAGCAGGACCTGGGCAGACTTCGACGTCTCCAAAACTTATCTGTCTTATCTGTCAAAAACCGAAATGGTCCCATGCTACTCCATTGTTGCACGAATTGCACTGGCTCCCAATTGCTGATAGAATACAATATCGAATACTCGTTCAAACTTTCAAATCCATGGTAACTACACTTCCTGTATACATCTCCTCACTCTTTCAGCAATAGAACGTCATATTCTCTAAGATCTGCATCAGCTCCTTCTTTTGTCATTCCCAAATCCCATAAACAAGCTGGTTTAAATCCTTTCAGTCCCTAGCCCCACGTCTCTGGAACAATCTCCCATCATTTCTAAGAAGCAGTGCTTCACTAGACATCTTCAAAAAACACCTGAAGACTTACCTGTACAACTCTGTTAAATAGACTGATTGACATTAAACGCCTTGTATCCTATGGAAAAGGCGCTATATAAATCCAAGTATTATTATTATTATTATTATTATAACAGGAAAATATGTAGAATATAGAATTTTGAATGAAGAAAGTGATATTTTATTGATTCAGAAAAAGACGTATTCCATTCTAAGGTATTAAGGTGATGTTAAATACTGGTTCAGGTTAAGTTTTTCGGAATCGTTGATTATGTAGTAAATAGGAATACATGTTCTTGTGTCATATGAGGTTTTCTAATCCATGATATAATCTAGACATACATGTAGATCTATATTTGATAATTACAAATATCAAAAAGCTTGTCACACATAAATGGGTATATGGGACTACACAAGCTGTAGCATCAGATTTTGCAACACAGATATACAATAACCATGCTAACATGATTTGAAATAGGAAAGCATTTCAAGGGCTATGTTTTCATTAGATATTTGCTACATGTACCATATTTTTTCCACATGTAAGTGGAAAGAGTGAGGACACTCTCACTCTCCCAGATACCTTTCAACTTAACCATAACTCAAGCTTGGCGTAAAAGTTTCACCGGAATTTGCTTCACTTCAACCACAAAGTAATTGAATGCTCACCTCTTTGCCTGTTAATATGCCAATCAGCGGTGAGAAAGAGTCTCCCAAGAGCTGCTCTCTCTCCATGTAGCAAGTTACAGGGATATGGAGATAGTGTTCTCGGGTAATGAGCTGGTTGGTGCCGTTCTCAGGGCGGGGCTTGTAGAATGTCACCAAGTTGGAAAATACAATGTAATCCTCGTCTTGCTGCGAGGGTGGGGAGGCAGTGGAAGGGTTACATGGAAGGAAAATGTTACTAGCGAGACTGTAATGAGCACCAACAAGGAACGTCGGAATAATAGAGAGCTTACAGTTTTCTGAGAGCTTACGGTTGTCCGAGAATCATTAAATATGTTAGCTGTTCCTACAAATCCCAAGGGCTGAATTCACAAAGGTAGTCAACACCAACACGATGTTCTTCCTGTAGGCAATGTATATTGATCAAATGCTTCATGCATGATATGTGTGGTACTTCTCCTTCTCGCGTTTTAACATATCTCTTTTACTGATGGACAATAGCCTAATACAAACACTCATAACTTAAAACAATATGTATGGATGTATTCCCATAATCATTGAATGAATTACCAACGATTCATAACTGCATTTTCGGAATTCTTATCAAGAAGTATTCCGGGTTTTTTTTTTTTTTTTTTTTTTTTTTTTTTGGGGGGGGGGGGGGTTTCGGTGGAAAAATTAAGGAACAATACCTCTTGCTTAGTGCCACATCTATCATACGAGGTGGTTATCGCAACATGCTGACTGTCGTGGTCGTATCCAATACACGACTCGTCTTCGAAGTGGACATCACGGGCGTCATCCCCGATCTCGAGAAGGGTTCTGTCCATAATGAGCGTCATCGATGTACTGTCACAGGTTAGCTCCGCCTCTGAG
This sequence comes from Heliocidaris tuberculata, assembly GCA_025618425.1. Taxonomy (NCBI): domain Eukaryota; kingdom Metazoa; phylum Echinodermata; class Echinoidea; order Camarodonta; family Echinometridae; genus Heliocidaris; species Heliocidaris tuberculata. The sequence continues at coordinate 7,228,170 of CM046848.1, forward strand.
AAAGGGTATCGAATTGACTCAAGATTAATTTCTAAACCATGCATCAAGGCAAGGGTTTTTAAAAGGCTAAATAAGTACGTCCTTTTTCATATTAACAACATTAACAATTGTCTGTTACTGCTAAACTTTTTCAACAAAACATTATCTGTATAAAATAGATAGGCTTGGATAGACACTGCAAAGGAAAGAACTAACCAATTTATACAAGAAAAAAAAGTCAATTAGTCACTATGCTGCCATAATTCTCCTATAACAACATTTAGTAACGCAACAAAAATGGGCACAAGGCGTCCGGAAAGTTTCGTCTCATCATCTTTTGTTTCAGATATCATAAAATATATGATATCTGAAACAAAAAAAAAAAAAATAAATAAATAAATAAAGAATAATGTATGTCTCTGTGTTCCTCTGTATGTATATTACTATTATTTGATTTATATCACGATATTCTTGATCTAAATCTTCAAACATGCATAAAATTATATAAACAGATTGATGTATTTGAATTATGTAATCCAGGAAACGATACCCTATGCATATTTTACCATCTCTCCTCTCATTATCTCTCTCTCTCTCTCTCTCTCTCTTTCTCTCTTTTCCTTCTGTCCTTCCCTCCTTTCTGCCCTCTCTCGTTACCCCTGGTCTTGAACACCCTGTTTTCCCCGCACTTTTTCCTCGCTCTCTCTCTCTCTCTTCTCCCCTGCACCCCCCTCCAGTCAATCTGTGTCTCTCTCTCTTCTCAGGACTATGCACAGTCAATCCGAATGCTGGGAAATGTCCTTCTATAACTTATCTTTTTTTTTCTCTCTATTTACAATCACCCACCTTTGTTTGTTATTCCCATGAATTCAGGAAATATTACTTACTTTTATTATCATTATTATTATTTGTATCTTGGCAACTTATGCGTCTTCTTAATTTCTTCCATCTGATTGTTTATTTTCAGTCTTACTTTGATAAAGGTCTTTGACCGAAACGTCAGTCCAAATTTTTGGCTCCTGCGATGTTTTTATTTGACTCCTGAGTATTTACTCTTTCTTCGATATCTATCTATTACATACCGACGCAGAACTTTCATATATATATATATATATATATATATATATACGTCAAAAACTAGCTTTGTCGTTGTTGCATCCAAGGATTATGTGATAAATGCTTTCATTCATCGTAGAGCGTTGGAAATCAGTATAGTCATACCATATCACACGTAAAAACTCTTCATGAAACCAGAATAAAGATATGTCTTTATCCTATGTTTGAAACGCTGACAGCATAAAACCAAGAGAGATCATACTTCCTCTTCTTCTTTTTTTTTTGCCACCCCTTGGGTACGCTAGTGGTTCCAATCCACCCCAGGGAATTCAATTTTCATTCAGGCTGAGCGTATGGGTGCGAATTAACCCCGCTTATATGGACATACACACACCAAAGACTTGCCAGGACACATAGCGTATTTAGCTATAAATGGGAGCTTGTGGGAACTAGTTCCGTAGCATCATGCTTATATTGTAATCCAGTTCCAAAGACCCCCTTTTCCCAAAATGTTAGTAGTTCCGAAGATTATCCTTTTCATGATACACTAGTTCCGAAGCCCCCCCTTTTTTTTTTTGGCGGCACATACCTACCATTTTTAGGGTCGAGTGCCCCCCCAGGTCTACTACTACTACTACTGCTACTACTACTGCTACTTCTACTACTACTACCGCTACTACCACTACTACTACTCCTACTACTAACAGCAACAACAACATCTACATGTACTACTACTACTACTAAAATTGGAGAGAAGCTCCATATTGCGGGAAAAATCAAACATTTGTAGCTACCATCAGGTTCGCAGACTACACTTGCGTCTTCAGTATGTCCGCAGTTGTGATTTCCGAAACCGTTATGCGGGCAGTTGAAGATGTGCGCCTCATTGCCCGAGCAGTAGACATTGTCCATCCAGATAGGACCGTTGCCCTGGCCAAAGCGGGCATTCCAAGGGGCACTGAGGGCATCCCGATACCCTAGACTTCTGCAGACAACGCGAGCGTCGTTCATGTCCCAGCCGTCATCGCAGACTGTTCCCCAAACTCCGTTGTGCAATACTTCGACCCGGCCTTCGTGCGTTCCGTTACCATTCACGAGACGAACTGTGGAAGAGAAGACACCAAGAAACAGACTGCATCACTAATACCCAGTCACACAAACAAGACCGCCAAGAATCGATCATTTTGAAAAAGTGCGGAGTCGGTTTGGCGGTGCGACTGAGGTGTTAAACCACAACTCACAGAACAACTTCACAAGTGTACACGTATATTTTTTGACTAGACTGGTAATTAATTTCATCTCACGGTGTATTGTAATAGATTATACAGTCCTTCATACAGGAACTGAAGCAGACAAATCAAAACTTTCCATCCTGCCAGATAACAGTTAACATGAGTCTCAAGAATGATACACTTATTTAGGATTTGAATAGTTCATTTGGTAGACTGGAAGTCTAACACGTTCACGATTATACGGAGAAATAATGATAGTGTCCATGTATTCTTTGTCGATTCAGTGTTCAAATACTGGATTAAGAACAGTATCTTAAGAATAGTAAGGATGCTGAGAAGTCGCAGGGGTGATTGTGCGCCATGGATATGTTGAGACTCCTTCGTCACATTTAACAATCTCTCGGCCACTGCTGGCCTATTATGCCTTAAAAAAACAGTTTTGGGCACATTCGCTTTGGCTGCCAACCCAAACATTAAAAGGTGAGAATAAACTAATAGTATATTACCAGCAATATGAATAACACAATTTAGGACACTTAAAAAGACGTACCTGTAGCAGGTTCTTCCGTTGGGGGCCGGCGAGTGGTGAAATCTTCAATATAAAGTAAAGCAGAGGATACATAAAGGGGTTAATGGATCACCAAATCGGTAAAACCAAAAGAAGACTTTAGAATTAACTATAATCCAAAGGATATTGTCAGCTGCCTAATGCCATTTTAATATTACAAACATGACATAGAAGTTAAATGATATTTGATAAGTACTTGACAGTGAAAGATTCAGAATTTTTGACAAGCGGTACGAATCTCCAAAATCACAGACGAGCAAGAATAAAGAAAAGAGTAAGAAATAGAAATAAAGCAATAAAGTAAACAAACAAACAAACAAACAAAACAAAAATCAAACACACACAAACAAAAAACAACAAACAAAACAAAACAACGACAAAAAAAAAGAAAGACTTGAAGCATTAATACGTCTAAAACACAATTGAAATGCAATAAAAATATCAAAACAGTGAGTTTGAGGAGAGGGGGGGGGGGGGGGGTGGCCGTGTCTCTCGTGCATCCTGAACATGATAGACGAGCGACTGTAAAATCATCGGTCTCCAGATATGATTGTATTTGTGTTGTGTGAAATTACACATCAAGAAAGAATTCATTTGGAACTCACAGTCTAAAATTTGACGTGAATAAAAGTATATCAAACCTTGTCAAACAGCTTCAAATTTCTAAACGAACTTTATAATAATAATAATAATAATAATAATAGTAATAATAATAATAATAATAATAATAATAATAATAATGATAATAATAATAATAATAATAATAACAATAATAATAGTAATAATAATAATAATAATAATAATAATAATAATAATAATGATAATAATAATAATAATAATAATAATAATAATAATGATAATGATAATAATAATGGTGAAAACTTATAAGCGCACACACCGTCCAAGGACGCTCATGGCGCTAGCCCAGCAACAGTTCATTTTAATCTTGGTAAACTACGAATTTATGTTATAATTGGATTTTTAATACTAAAAACTTGAAACAAATTCACAACATTTGCATCACCCACTGCGACTCTCAGCTCAGCCCGGTGAGGCCCGGTGCCCTCTTGCTGCTCCGTTCACTGACAATTCAAGGGACAAGCCCAGTCAGCACACAACTCACAGGAGCTCTATAGGCCACCAGGCCCCACACGGGTAACCAATGAGACTAAAGGGTGATAACAAAATAAATTAAAATGTATATACACGTAAGATTTTAATTTTGATTTTAGTAAAATAAATTAGCACTACTTAAGGAAAACAGGATTACAGATGAAAAAGGTAAGTTTTAAGACGATCTTTAAAGGTGGAATATGTTGAGATACAGCGAAGTGACGTATGAAGCTTATTCCATAGTTTGGAATTCTTTAAAGTCTTTTCAAACTACTGACAATGACTGATGTTTCTTAAAATTCACAATTATAAGTCTTAAAGTAAGTCTTACCTTCTGCATAGGTTGCACTTTGCAGTGTACTTGTTGGATATTCTGTACTGAAATCAGCTAAAATGTGAGAAAGTGAGTAAAAAGGAGAATGGCGATCAAAGTCTGCTTCATGCTTTGGGCGAAGTACACCCAAAGAGTTTGCAATAAATATAATCAGAATGTATTTTCTCTCAAGCACAATGAATGCAATTAACAATTATGCAGGAGATATGAAATCATTTAATTTAGAGGTTCATCCTTTTCGGGATTGCATCTTACCAACTGGTGATTTCATTTTAGATGGCAAAATATTGTAACTAGCATACTGGCTGTACAATAATTGATACATTTGTTGTGATCATAAAAAACAGACCTTTCGGTAAAATAGGCCTCTTTAGTGTATTCCAATCATGATAAAAATCATATGCAAGCGTGAGAGTTTGGCAAGCTTAGCGGAATACCATGTGTGTATGTATACGTTTAATGTCTATGGAGAAAGTCCGAAACTGCCGGCTTTTCTGTTTTGTTTCTCCTTTTATGAGTCTTTCATTCGATCACAAGTGATGACAAGGCAATTGAAACATGGGATAATATCAACTGTTCATATATACATACATTTATATTACGGAAAAGACATACTATTTGTTTTTGTGTATACAGATTTTTCGCCCCAATTCTTGACTCGGCTTTAAAATAATCATGTCTTTTCATGACATCAATATTTACATACCTGGGTAATCTGTTGTACCCCACCACCACCCTGTAGTAGTATCCTCGGTTGTAGGTGCTGAAATATATACACCGGAAATATTTCTGAAGTTATCTTGTTTACATGGCATCAAGAAGCAAATCTTAAACTCATAGAATGATATAGAGTAAAAAAAAATATATATACCGTATATATACTTGATTTGATATCTTAATGTGAAAATGATGGAATTTTTTGAAAAATTAATGTTTACAAAGCTAAGGTCAATTCACTCTCGACCCAACAATACCCACGTCCCCTTCCAACAGTGTGGCCAGCGAAAAAAAATACAATTCTGCTAGCGAGCAGCGAAAATTCTGCTATATAAAACATTTTACTGCTAAATCAAAATTTTACTCAAAAATTCTCTGACAAGCAACAACAACAACAAAAAAAAAGTTATCAGCATTTTTCGGGAGACATTATACTCAAGAATTCTCTGACAAGCAAAAAAAAAAAAAAACACCCCAAAAACACCAGAATTCTGCTAAAATTCTGCTAAATTTTGCCAAATTATGCCTTGCATAATGCTCGATGCTAAAGCGGTCAAAATTCTACCAGAAATCAGAATTCTGCCGACTCTAGCAACCTTGCCGTCCAACAGCACGACATAGTGTTAAGAGTTCCTATAGCATTACTAGGGTTTAGGATTAGAGAACTTTATCGTAGGCGGGATATTACAAGTAGGCATTCAAGAGAACATCGCGAATTTCATAATTATTATAATTTGATTCCTTAAGGAAAATAATATATTTAGGGACCTTTAGATATCTCTGAAGAGAAGCAGTTGAAATAGCGGGGAGAATTATCGATGAATAGAACAAATCAATGTAAGAATGACGAACGATGTCCACAAACACACCCCAAACATAAACATGATAAACAAAAACAAAGAAAGAAGTACCATCAGTATTCCACCACCATGTTGGTTGAGGCGTCCAGGGATCTAAATCGTGATTCAGAGAAATAAGAATATATGCACTACATATACATATGTAATATATATTACATATACATACACCCAGACACAGACGCAGACACATCAAGACATGCATTACCATAATATCTGTATATACCGGGAGTCAAATTCATGAAAGGCGATTTTCAGATACTCTTATTCACAACTTTCTTTCATGCTTTGTAGCATGAAAAGGATACAGGCTACATTTTTAAAAATTTATATTCATAATTATTCTTATTTGTTTACTTATTTTATTATTATTGTTTTATAATTATTCATTTACTATTGTTATTCATTATTGTTATTAAAAAAATCATTATAATAAAATTATTCTTGTTATTGTTATTATTTCTTTTTTAGGGGGGGATGCAAAACGTTTTATATATAACGTATGCTAAAGTCATACCAATAGTTGAATTAATAAGACTCAGCTGGAGCTGAAATCCTCTTTCAGTGACTGAATGATCACTGGTGAATTGCATCCAACTAGTGGTCGTGTCTAGTCTGAAAGATCAAATGTGTAAAAAAAAAAAAAAAATTTTTTCAAGAGGTTGCATTTGGGGTACGTGAGGAGGTAAGTTAGGGCAGTATGACATCTTACTTTTCATCAGCAAACACGGATAATGGTCTATTTCGATGGCAACGGGTAGATATTCTTCGAAGTATGGGAACATATGTGACTTAAATGCTTCCTAAAATGAAGAAAAGGATGCCCGACTCATGAGAATTCTAATTCTAAGTATGATACCTACATATTTTTTCTTCAGATTGGGGTTAAAATTCCACGGGGGATCCTCTTTATTCAAATCGGTCAAGCTCACTGTCAAATAATTTCAACATAGCGCAGAAAAGGGCAGGGTAGATGAAAGGTAATGCGTGTTGGCCGCGTGCAGATGCGACGTGGTACCCCCCCCCCCCTCCCAATACTCTATTTCGGAAAATATTTACGTGTAAATGAATGGTTAAAGGAAATATTATTTGGGTAAGCTGCAGGTAACAATGGCCCTGATCTGAATTTTATAAAATACAGAAATAAAAGGTGCACTACGCTATCTCCTTTAATTTTACGCGGATGTTTATTTCTAAGCGCGTTCCCAACTCATTTGTGAATGGGCCGTAATGCGGGACCTGTTGTTATAAAAAGACATCCTCCCTGACTGTTGATGATTGATTGTTTAAGGCAGGGGCGGCGCCAGGGTATTTTGATAGGAGGGGCAAGACGACCTAAAGATGACGTCATATTTTTTCTCCATTAAATAACAGGGGTAATATAGAGTTATATGTTTAAGATCTCTCTTTTTAATACTCCTCTTTCTTCTTTCTTCCCTTTTCTTCCCTTTTCTTCCTCTTTTCTTCCTCCTTTTCTTCTTTTTTTTTTTTTTTTCACTACTTGAAAAATCATAGGGGGGGGGGGCGGTCGCCCCCTCTGCCCCCCCCCCCTGTAGCGCCGCCCCTGGTTTAAGGCAACCGCTTAACATCTTGAATGCATTTTGAAAAGTCACATTGAATCTTAAAGGGATTTTTCTAGGAGTTCTAAAAGGGCTAAGTTTGGGATAACGATTAAGATCCTTAAAGTTTTTCCTTGATTTAAGGGGATACCCGGTGTGTGAGCATACATTTTTTCCCAAATTGTAATAATGTAGTAATTGACTATTTTTATGGAGATACCTCGACATGAATTTTAAGCAAATTCACTTTTAATACAACTTGAGATATGGTTAGAAAGCTCTAAAATAAGATATAAACATGATAAATAGAGTTAAGATGCAGAGATTGGTACGGTAAATGTGTGATTGAACATGTTCAACGAATATCTGAAAGCAGTGAGTATTAATTAAAAGATAAAAGCACATCATATTTTTGAAAGAGAATATAAGGATTTAAACTAATGCAGACCTTATGTCTAAAGGTATGGAAGAACCGTACAGGCGAGCAATCTCCACACTTCCAGGGGAGTATAGTGAATCTCCAGTCCCAATTCTAAGATAGTCACAACAAAATTCCGTTCGGAAATCAAAAAAGTGGACGAGAGTATCATAGCCTTCTGGAGCCGTGATGTACCAGTTGTAGTATGCGTTGTTATGGTAATATGAAGGATAGTTTGGGGAGGAAATGTTCCGGGTGACGCCAACAACGAGAGTCACATTTACATCTGCAATAAACAAAAAACAAAAAAAACAAAAAACAAAAAAAAAAGCTAAAAAATGATCAATTGGTCAATTAAACAAATATATACATGTATATAAATATATATCATGCGGTTTATCTTATATGTTATATACTCAGAATACCTCTCTGACTTTTCTGTACTTGTGGTGGATTAGGATATGAATAAACGAACTATGAAACGACCAATGTCTCTGTAAATCCAATTTAACGAGATTCGCCCATTCACTTTGTACAGCAATGGTGTGGTAGCAGACGTTGGGGGATCAGTTTGCCAGAGAACGCTTGTGGGCGTTGCTATGAATACATAGGTAAACAGGCCTATCGGCTTTTGTCAGGTGTAATTATGACGTTAGGACAGGGGTTTGGACGCGAACAATCTGTTACAGATTGCAGGGGAGTATTAAATGCTGTGATCACAACTGATCGTACGTGTTTTTGCACGTGCGTGTCCGCAGCTGCGATCGCCTGTGTACCAACTCCTGCGATTCGTACGTCCTTCGTTTGTCATGGTCACAACCGGTCGTGCACCTCTCTGCATCTGCTCTTGGGCGTCTTGCACCTTCCTCATGAATATACCCACTTTTACCTGCAAGAACTCTTGAGACGAACGTATGACCCTGCACAGGCACCGTGCAACCGACGCGCGATATGTCACGGCTCCGTATGGAGCCATGGGCTTCGTTGGACATCCGCTACAAGCCCGTGCGATTTTCGCAAGAAGGCCGTGCAGGAAGTTCGATGGCTGCACGTGTCACGTGCGTTCATCAGAACACGTAGCCAAACGCAGAGATTATTGGACATGTTCAACAGCCTCCTTGCGTGTCCTGCGTGCTCCTATACGTTCTTGGGAAAAAAGTGCAGACCCGTGCGTGCGACGCAAGGATTTCCTGCGAAATCCGTCGCAGACCACAAGCACTGAGGTGCACGACCGGTTGTGACCAACCCTTTAGGGGTAAAATGTCTTCTATGGAAGATCCTTCACTGTATATACAAAGCACAGAGCAATGGTAAATCCAAACACATAGTAGAACATTTATATTCTTGTTACGGAACTAACATGCTACTAACATCCGTTTTAGAGTTCAGATTTGATTTTTTTTTTCTTTTATGCCAAAAACCAATATGAGCAACATTTAAAAAATATCTTGGTCATGCTAGGTACGCGTAAGGTTTAATGTACATGCGCTTTTGATTTAATGAATTGCTCGCTAAAATATTTTGCACAAATATCACGAATTATACGAACATGAATGTAGTTTTAATGATTCCATTTGATGCAATGTGATTATTATTTTAACCAACTAGTGAGAATCATTGTAATAAAGACCATTTTCATTGAATTTAAGTAAAGAGGGAAGGGGGGGGGGGGGGTTATGAAATTATTAAAATCACGATTTTTCTGAGTAAGGTATTTTTAAACAGGTGAACAGTGATGTCGCGAGATATTTCAAGCCTCCCAGTCCAAGAAAATACCCATTGGATACAGGCCGATGAAGAGTCGAGCGACTGCTCCGACGGCACTACGGTTCGCAGCCGTTCTGGCCTCCTCCTCTTCTTCTCCAGGCTCACAATGCCCGCATTTTTAATGTTGATATTTATCCGACTATTTGAGACCTCAGTCAAAAAGAACTATATTTGTGAGTTCTAAGACATTGTAGCAGTCAGGCTGTAAATTGGACGGTGGCCTTTTAGTAATTCAGGAATAGTATTTTTCTACAGATTTCTTTACGAATATTCATAATATCGGAATTTTATTTCATCTTTCATTGATACAGTCTTACGAGAAGATACAATTTTGCCTTTCCCAAACAAAATCATAATTCATTTAAATGTATAATGCAGTCAACAAATGCCAGTAAGGGGTAAATGATGATTTTGTTTTTCACTTCAACTGTATTTTCCAGTCCAATCCAATCCGGGAATTTGTAGAGCGCCAATATCTAGTTGCCCAATCAAAGGCCCTGATGAGACTGAAAAATAATGTATATGCCGTGCATGATTCATCCAGGAAAGACACAGGTAGTGGTAAGTTGTATGCAATGTGGAATAAGTACAGTATGTCTTAAGCTGAGTTTTAAAGGTAGGCAGATCACAGGAGCGAAGATACAGAGGAAAACTGTTCCACAGCCAAGGTGCCGAAGCAGCGAATGATCTGTCATCCAGCAGAGTACGTGTTCGAGGTCTCTCGAGCAGATATTTACCTGCTGATCTCGCAAATTTTATTTATTTATTGGGAGTAAGCATGTCTGGGATGCACACAGGGGCAGATACACGCATAGACAGAAAAATCCGTATGTTTGGAGGAGTTTTATTTAAAAAAAAAGACTTTTGAGGCTCTCCTCCAAGACAGACGGAAGCCTCCCATAGTCACCGTAGACGAGTACCTCTCGGCCTGTCTTAAACACTCTAGGCCTAATGGGAAAAAGTGTGAGGTACCTCACACCTACTCTTTATTCAAAATATGAAGTCGTTAATGAAAAAAAAAGAAAAAAGAAAGGAATATCATGATCATTATATACGTAAAATAATGCATGCACCTGATGCATGCACCTTTGAAATAATCAAAGATTATCAGGAAATAAACCCCGTTTTGCCATGTTGTCAACGGGGTTATCGCAAGTGAATCGGGGCGAAAGGAATACTAGTATATTGAACGCGCGCGCGGGTACGCGTACATAGGTCCCTGCTCAGCGGCGGAGCTCTGTAGTCAAATGCAGTCAGAGCTGATAAAATATTTGTCGTTTTACCGGATTTTGATAAAAATATAACAAATACCACATTAGATAATCTCACAAACTCTTCTTATACTGCAATAAAAATTCATAAACTTGCGTGGAGGAAGATGAATTTTACGATTTTAATATTTTCCGATGAAAATGGGGCGAGAATATTATATCGAATTTTTATAACGAATTTTTCTCCCATGTTGAAAGCACTACTGCCCATGCGCAATGGTGATCGGCACTCTGGTTTTCGAGAGACCAGGGCCCCGTCTTATAAGGAGCTGCGATTGATTCGAATCGATCGCAACTTGAAATCAATCACAACTCCTATCTCTTCAGTACACAGTTGGGATTGATTGCCAATAATTTGCAATTGATATCAGTCGCAACTCTGTACTTAAGAGATAGGAGATTGGAAATTTGCGATTGACTAAAGGACTTGCAATCGATTCAAATCAATCGCAATTTATAAGCATGATAATACGGGGCCCAGCACTCAGAAAAGATCGTTCGCGACATTCTATCGCATTTGCCAAAGAAATATTGAGAACGTACAAATTATCACTCCTATTGCAAATTTATTGATTATCATGGAAGCACGAGTAGAATTGGTGATTTTATGTGATGTGGTATTTGTGATATTTTCATTGAACTTTGACCAAAAGAAAAGGAGTGCATAAGAGTGTATAGCTCCGCCGCTATGCGTCGAATGTTTGTAGCACCATAGGTAAGCACATAATGACGGACCCCAACCCCCAACGGGAGTGGGTGGGGCAATCTGGATCTATGTAGGAGAGGGATTTCGCGAAGCCAGACGAAGTCTCAGAAGAGCATATCCCCAAACAAAATAGACTGATTTTTCGGTCTAATCCACACATTACTTGCCATGTTAATAGCATAATTTTTGTACTCAATCTTTGTTTTACAGGTAGCCAGTGTAGTGCAATAAGTGTTGGTTTTATGTGGTCAAGCTTTCTGCCTCTTGATAGAAGACGTGCATCAGCATTTTTAACATGTAACTTCTTCAGAAATTTTTTTTCCACCGTCCAACCGTGATATTATTAAGGTTTGTGCCATTATGGCGGCCGCTTTTAATATCTGAGAGCACCTTCCTATTAATACTCCATACATTTCTTATCTGGATATATACACTCTGGCATGTTCTTTTGACTCGTGTATACATTGTCATTGTGCTGTCGAAGATGACACCTAGGTTTCGCACTGCTGGGAAATGGTAATATTCGAATTGGCGAATCTGCGACTTTTCTAATAAATGTCCTTTCCATTTTGTACTGCAACAGAAATATGTACAATCATGCAGTAATTTTTGCACCCTCTGTAATGGGTAGAATACTAAATGTCAGGATAAGAAATGAAAATACTAGCTTTTCACTGTTACCCCTAATCAGCACGATGTTAGGTGGATAATACTAAGGGCTGTCAAACATTGTCAAAGGCCAAATGTTTGATTTTCGTATAAGAAATAAATGACGCTATTCTGCATCCAATTTCTCTGAGGGTCACAACCAACTTCAGAATGGAAATATCAGTCTTTGTTAAAGGGGAAGTCTACCCTGATATCAAGCTGTAGAAAATTAAAGAAACAGATCAATAAAATTGTAATCAATCAATCACAAATTGTCAACTCCTTGGCTTATCTTGCAAGGTCCTCTCCCATTTGCCCTATACTAAAATATTTATTTCCAATTTTTCAAAAAAAAAATCTAATCATACATACAACCTAGATATAACCATTGCACATAATATGTTTTTACACAAAACCTGTATGAAACAAATCTATTCCTTCATCAACAACTAAGAAAATTCAAATTTATGAAAATTTCTGTACAGACCGAATGGGAGAGGAGCTCGCAAGATACATCACCAAGTTGCCTGTTTGTGTTGGATTGATTACAACTTTAAAAATTCATAACTTTCTTATTTCTTGTCGGATTTTGCTCAAACTTCCACTAATTTATTTATCTCATTTTTCTGCTTTTATTCAAATCAACTAAATACCAGGGTGGACTTCCCCTTCAAGGTTCATATGACAGTTTATGTCAGTAGACATTGAACAGACTGAACGAAAAATTTGTATTATATAATTTGTGCGGCAAAATTGGCAATTTTAAACTAGACATCCGTTATCGTTACCACTATCTATATACTACTGTGCGTATAAAAAGGTACACACTTTGAAAATATTCTTCACAATCATAATTTTGAAATATCAATATGATTTTTTCTAATACAGTTATGGGTAAGGGTCTGTTTCATCGGATGGCACTATGAGTACTGGCAATATTTTACGCTTGAGTGAGTACTGGCCACTTTTGTAAAACTCGCAAAAATTGGTTTGCACACAAATCGGCCTCTGTCTTGAATTTGATGAAAGGGTGACACGACATTTGCTCCTGCGACATTTGCTCCTCCGTCCATATCTCGAAAGGTCAAAGGTTAAGGTCAAGGTCATGATTTGGTTTTTTCTTAAGGACAATGTGAAGATTAGGATTAGGGTTAGGGTAAGGGTTAGGTTTAGGTTTGGGTTTAGGTTTAACATGGCAAAGTTAGACCGGAGAAATTGTCGCAGGAGGAAATGTCATGGAACCAACATGCAATTAATGCCTGATAAGCACTTTCATCATGATCAATAATTGACTTGAACAACCATTTAATCCTTAACCGCACATTCACACCCTCACTTCTACAGACACACACGCGCGGGCACACACATACACACCCACACACCCACAAACAAGAAAAAAGCCATTGCAGATTATGTCTTTCTGCTCACAGTTCTGTTTTTTTTTTTTACTGGAGCATATCAATAGGATTAGGATTGCAATGCATTACAGGAGGATGGACCTAAACTGTTCCATTTTCGAGAAGAGAGAGAGAGAAAAAAAAATGCCCATTTTTTTCCAAACAGTTGAGGGTGCGTTACCGTCTGGGGCATGTGTAAAGGATGCACTGTAATCCATGATATCTTTCACATGTACATGTAGATGTTTTATTGAAGAAATGTTAAAACATATTTTAATCAATAAATTTGATTCTCTTTTAAGTTCTTATTCGTCATACAAGACGTTGTTTCTGGGGTCTTTTAACTTTTAAGAGGAATAAGAAATTCGAAGAAGAAAATGTGTAAACGTTAGGGTTCTCCTCCCGTTATTGCAATTAATCTTTTCAACACCCTTCAGGCAAAATGGGTATTGATGCAGACGATTTGTGCTAGAAAGACACCATCTGCAATAGTGGTGGCGGCGGTGGTGGATTTTATAAACTATTTTTCCTTTGGACTTGCATTGAATTCCATATTAATACCGGTTTCAGCCGAACTTCCTTGATAAGGCGACAGGCGTTTAACCCTTTCAGGACAGGAATTATTTAATAAGAGCTCAATTGATCACATTTTGTTCTGCAAATTGGCAACAATAATATTTTTCTTTTAGTGCTACGTGGTTCTAGTAAGATGTAATGTCTTGAAAATAATATACATGATTAGGAACTTTGTCGAAAAGTTGAAAAAGTTGCCAATTTGGACAAAAAACAATGATTTTGAACCTCTCAATGTGTTGTCAATTTAAGGATGTTCAAGCTTATTCTCCTTTTTAAAATTCCTGGCATCGAACACAATATGATCATGCAACAAAAATGTACACAGTATGTGCAGAAATTTTTACTCTTTCCACTCATGCATCTGGTATATATTTTTTAAGGCTCTAAATCAAAAGTTATTGGGCCAAACCACAAAATGTGGTCAATTGTCTCGAAAGGGTTAAAGAATTTATTTTTACTGGGTACACATTTACTTCACCTGGATCGATAGTGGCAAATGTAGATCTTCAATTAATCACATATTTTATGTCTAAGTACTCTTTCCATTGCTCTAGTATAGTGACTGAGATTTATTTCTGACTTTACTTGTTCCTATAATGGAAGGATTTGTGTCATTTTTTAAAACAATAATTTAGGTATTTAATGTACCTACCCTGTATAAATATAATCCGCTTGAATAAAGATATAAATAATGAATTTAAATAATAATAGTGGCTACTTGTATAGCGCACAGGTCCACCTTTCGGTGCTCATGGCGCTTAGAGAAAAATACATACAGAATTCTCCTGGACAAAGTAAATTAAAATATTGCAATAATTACAAGGAAGAGAACAAATACGTTTTCAGTTGTGATTTAAATGTTTCTGTTGACGACAGTTGACGTAATTGTAGAGGGAGTTCATTCCAGAGTTTCGGACCCATAGCTGAAAAAGCCTGATCGCCCCAAGCATGTTTTATTCTAGGTGTATGAAGCAACAATTTGTCTGATGAAGAGCGAAGACTTCGTGTGGGATTTTATTTGGAAATAGAGTTGCGCAGGTATGTGGGGGAAAGAGAGTAAACTGAATGATGTACTAGTAACAGAATTTTAAAGATAATCCTTTTGTCAACTGGCAGCCAATGAAGAGAACGGAAAATTGGTGATATGGAATCAGATTTTTTAGTGAATGTTAACAGGCGGGCTGCAGAATTTTGTAGTCGTTGAAGTTTTGTGACATCTTTTTTTGGAAGGTTACAGAACAACGCATTTGCAAAATCTAAACGAGAAGAAATTAAAGCATGGATCAAGATCTCGGCCGCAGGTTTGGATAAACACTTTCTTATGAAACTAAGATTACGTAGTTGATACCTTACACTCTGTTGAACATGTGTTATATGACTGCGAAAGGACATTTCCTGATCAAATATAACACCCAAATTACGAGCTGTTTTTGATGGAGTAATACAAGTGCTACCAATATGGAGATGACATGATTGATAGTCGACCTTGCGTAACATGTGCTTTGAACCTAATGATAAAAACTCAGATTTATCATCATTCAGCTTAAGGCCATTAGATATTAGCCAGGATTTTAGTTCTTCTAGACATGTTTCAAGTTTTGCAACAGCTGATGACAGTGAAGACACTGTAGGTTTAAAAGATAGATAGATTTGTATATCATCAGCGTAACAATGGTAACTGATACAATGTTTGTGAAGTATCTTGCTGATTGGTTGTATATAAAGAGCAAAGAGCAGTGGTCCTCCAACCGAACCCTGGGGTACACCATACTTCATGGTAGTTTTACCAGAGGTAGAATTACCAATTTTAACATACTGAGATCGTACAGAGAGATATGATATAAACCAATCAAGGACGGTACCCTTTATACCTAATGATTTAAGCCTTTGAATCAGGATGGTGTGATCTACTGTATCGAAAGCTGAGCTCATATCTAGCATAATAAGAGCAGTAATATTACCGCAATCCAATTCTCTAAAAATACCATCTGTTAAGTTGACAAGTAGTGTTTCCACACTATGACCAGGCTTGTAGGCAGATTGACATGGGTCAAACAATTCATTATCTTGTAAATATGCTGTCAGTTGTGAGAAAACAACCCGTTCCAGCAGTTTACTCAAAAAGGATAAGTTTGAGATTGGGCGGTAATTTTTGAGACACTCCTGATCTAAGCCCGATTTCTTCAAGGTTGGATGGATGACAGCTGATTTACAAACCTGTGGGACAACACCTGAACTAAGGCTAGCATTTATAATGCTTATGATGACAGGTACCATGACTGTGCTACACTTCTTAACCAAATCTGTTGGGATTGGATCAAGCTCACATGACTTGTTTGGTGAGTTCTTGATAAATGTTTCCATCTCACTAATAGTGACCAACCGAAACTCACTCAACTCTGATTCGACTTCACAAACAGTGTCATCTAACTGTACAACATGAGTTTGGAAGCACTATAATGAATTTAAATCAAACAAAAAAGTGATGAATGTTATAACAACTTTTTTTTTAATATGTAGTTACATTTTGAGACCCATATTGAATACCATGTTAAAATTTTGCTCTTCATCATATTCATCATCTTCACAAATTCATCATCATATTTTTTCGTTCTTTAAATGTTTTTAAAGTTTTGCTCTAGACAATTTTTCATATTATTGGTGGCTCCAACAGGCCGTAGAATCCACTGAAAGAAAATAGAACGCAACATCTTTTTCCTCTCAGTTGAAAGAACTTACCTCAGTACCATCCTTCTTGCTTTATAAGCAAAGAAAATCTTATAATTTGTCGGTGAAATGCAGATAATTTTATATGAAATCTTTTTACTTTGTAAAGATCAGCCAATCGAAACAATTAGTCCAACATTCAATTTCCATATCAACTTCTCTTACCTTGCAGAGATGGAACGCATCGTGAGAGGAGACAAAGCAGAATGGATAACGAAATCCCTTTCAGCTCGGCCATCTTAAAAACAGGATCCCGCAGTTGGTATCAACCCGGCCAAATAATGATGACCAAGAGGCAGGTTGAAATTTGCTCGGTGAAACTTGAGACGATGTTTTATTTAGAGACTCTTTGCCGCTATCGGTATATCGGTTTACCGCGAATCGCCCGAATGTAACACCTTTCTCCTTCCGAAGGAAATGGCAGAATGAAGAAGGGAGCAAATACTGGAAAAATATAAACTTAGAAGTTGATTTGGAAGGTTGCTGTGTGCGCTTTTATTACTTAATGATTATGGTAATAGAGTACAAACAATTTGTTTGACATTCTGATAACAGTCATACCGTTCCGACTTATCAGCCCAGAGATGGGTACAGAAGCTAAGTTTCTCACATTCTGTTAGCATTTCGTGTGCTGATGTAGCAATTAGTCTTCAGAATGGTAAATAATGAGAACGAGAAAAGCAGAAATTAAAAAAAAAATGGCTATTAGGCGAAAAGATTTAAAGTTAATAATTATTTCTTTATTTCTAATTCTGTGTTGACTAATGCGTACGTGTCTAATGATGGGGCGTGCTGTATCGTTTCTGGATTGAACTGGTTGATTGATTCATTTCCTTTTAGAGAGAAAACAACATTTTTTGATGATTTTTTTATGATTTATTCCCCTTTTTCTCACTCCCTTTCCTGATTTCATCTCTTTTCCTCTATCAACCTGTCCCTCCCCTTCTGCTTCTTCATCTAGGTGAGCCTTTGTGTTTTTATTATTTAAGTTAGTTACTTAACGTATACTATGTGTAAAAAAACAAACAAATACTAAAAACAAAACAAAAAACAACGATGAGATTTCTGAGTCATGTACATAATTATAATGTTTTTTAATTGGGAACATGCTATTTACAAGCTCCGCTTCTCTGCTAGTTCCCTTTCGTTACCTTTTCGATTATTATTATCAAGAAACAATTGAAATGTGTGTAAACCTCTCTCTGTTATAACATTTATTTTAGAAAACAATATGTAAAACCAAGTCCATATGCGTTATGTTTGAATGATGAGTTTCTTCTACAATGTAAATACTTTATATGATTTATGAACTGGTATCGAAAAATAAATGAATCTTGAATCTTGAAACATACTAGTTAAAAGTTTTAACTAATATGTTGTTTTCTCTCTTTCTCTATGATTTAACACAATGTAAAATGTGTTAACTTGCTCATTACCCCCTTTCCCTCTCTCCCCCTCTCTTCTCTCTGTTGTCTCTTTCTGGTCTCATGGACAACATCTTTGGGAAAGACGATAATATTCTCTCTTTGTAGGTAGTTTGCCTTTATCAACTATAAGATAAAAGAAGTTTGACACATTCAGCCTACCAAGTTGACCATTTCTGTACATGGGCTTTGACGTTTAAGTTTGCATGGGGAGTTTTAAAAACTGTAAATTTCATGTTCCAGTCTGTAGAATGCATAATGGAGAAATAAAGAAAGATAAACACAAAATGACATGATATGGAATATATTATATTCATTGATTAGTGAAAACCACAATGAATGGAGGATCGTGAAAACAAGGTAATATTTCATGTATTTTAAGAAAAAAAAAATTTGCTCAAAGAATAGGCTACGCCTTACAGGTAAGTTATACCATCATTATGTCTATACATTTCCACACACATAATGAACATTCTTAAGAGCCTCACTATATAATGAGCACAAAGAATGTAATATTGCAAAGCGTGTAATAAATACAATCTCGTGGTGCAGCTTGACCATTACATGCTAAATATACTAATAACAATAATAAGAAAAAATGTTCTTATTCATGTTAATTCACTCGAATCAATAACTTAAAAAATAAAACCAGTGCTGGATTTTTTCTTAAATAAGGAACCAAACTTTTAAAAGTTTCTTTTAGAAAGTGAATAATCATGATTTGTCTCGACGGAGAAAGTTCTAGATAAATTCATGTCTGAAGCATGTCGTTACCATGATTACTGTTGTATGATTAATAAGTACTAAACATGCATATCATTCTTTACACACCTTTCAATTAGATATTTGGAACGAGTAAGGAACGCAACTTTTAAAAAGAAGATGTTGAGTTCTGATGATGCATTTTGCCTCAAGCTTTATTAATTTGATTCCGAATTTTCAGCCATACAGTAGATTTCTTCTTTTTTTACCAAGCAAAATATCAACAAATCATAGAAAAATTCCTGGAAATTACATTCACTGAAAAACACACTCCTACATGTATTTCATTATTTCATGAGCGGATGTGACTTGGGCTTGTGGTCCTGCCTATACATGTAAAGCGACTCAGGGTTCAATGCCAGTTTGCGTCTTTCGGATGGAAGTGTCCGTCCCTAGACGTAGATATCCATATCTGATTGATACATGTCTGCAAAAACCCAATTCAGTATCATACAAACACACACACCCCCAGCCCATCTGTTGTTCACATGGGCCGTGAAACTCATTTTCCTTATCTGTATTTACTCATTGCTCAGCTAAGCTAATGATATAATACTAGCAGGAGTAGCAGAAGTACCCGTGGGACAGGGGAGTGTGGATTGAGTCTTGCAAACACATTTTCCTTGAAACATGTAACTATTGAAATAACACGGATGATTCATATAATTATATATATATATATATATATATATTTTGTTTGTGTGTGTGTGTGTAAGGATCGGTCAAAATAGCCAACGTGTTGGTGAATATGTGTCTGACCGAAAAATTGGTCCCAGTCAACCCAAATTTTGGTAAATTTTAACCAGTAATTTGGTAATACTGACCATCATATTGGTCGATCTTCACCAATATTTTTGGTCGGACACATATTCACCAACACATTGGTTATTTTGACCAATCCTTTTCTAGAGCGTAGGTTAATTAATGACGTAGGAATTGTTGTGTTGTTTTACATTTCTTGCAGTTACTGCCAGCCATAGTTTTTTTTTTTCGAATTAATTTATAGTTTTCATTTCACGGGTTGGAATATCGATAGATTTAACAGTGTTGTTAAACTGGTGATTACATTATATTACGGTTCATTGAAAGTATATTTGGTTACATAATTATAAAAATCCATGATTTTTAGTTGAAGGTTGTTTATTTCTTTTAAATGCTCCATCTAAATCTTTTATTTCGAAGTAATCATTTCAGGCTGATATTGCACATTAATTTAACACCCGCCTTTGTTGTTTGCTGACCTTTTATCGAATTCGAACCAAATTTCTTCATAACAGCAGATGGTTCTGTCAACGTTTAGCCTTACAACCTTAGAATTCAAAGAATATTTGACCGCCTTTTACCACTGACCCGGATTTTTATGCCAGTTGTCTTGGTTTCCCGTCCGAGAGGCCTGACATATAGGGTGGGAACCAACCAGGTAATTTTGATATCGTTAACCGACTAATATGCTTATATTGTAATCAGTCAGAGGTCATTTTGCAAGAAACGGCAAAGGAGAAATAAGGGGGAAAAGCCACCTCAATGAAAATAAAAGGCAAATCCTTGAGTGAAAAGACCAGATGCGAAAAGCCGGTCATCGGACGTTAGATGAACATGATAAAGTGGAACTTTATCCTAAAATTTCATACCTTTATCTGGTGTTGGGATGATCTGTGGTCATGATGGTAATTTCACGATTTGGCGGATTGGAAGAAAACTACAAGTTACAGCGATGTGACATTCTAATCAAAATGTTGTCTTCTGAGATCAAGAATGAAGTTATGATAGTAATAATAATGATAATAATAATACATGTAATTATTATCATCATTATCATTATTATTATTATCATTACAAAATTATTTCCTACGTTAGGGGGGTTCCAATGAATGCGGTTTATTCCGTCACAATAGAAATTGGACGTTACGGCGAAAGCGACCGTGCGTTAAGGCGAATGATAACAACTGGCTGAGATAAAAGGATTCCCCCTAACGCTGGAATAAGAGTTATAATACTAACAATAATAATGATAATAACAAAAATAATAATGATGATGATGATAATAATAATTGAAAATAATGATAATAATAATAAAAACAATAATAACAATAATGATGATAATGATAATAGTAATACTACTACTACTACTACTACTACTACTAATAATAATAATAATGATAATTATAATAATGATAACAATTATAATGATAATAATAATAACAACAATAATAACAATAATTCATCTTCTTTACCCGGGTTAGCCTCATCAGTATTATATGATGTTCTCCCTGAGGGCCCTCCTATCATATCGGCTTTAGCCGAGCGACCATGACAAGTATTAAAGGAATTTCTTCCTACCGGATACCCATTAACTCCACCTGGGTGGAGTATGGTAAATGTAGATTAATGTCTTGCCAAAGGACATTAGTGCTGTGGCAGTGAATCAAACCCCGAAGCTTGTGATCAGCACTCCGGTGACTTATCCACTAGACCATATCACCTGATAATACAATTCTCATAAATACATTACTAAGATATACATATTCTTTCAAAATAATAATAATTAAAAAAAAGACTCTATGTACATTCTTAAATAGGTGATACGTAACATTGATCAAATGAATACATGTATATAAAACAGTGGTTGCCTTGCATGCAAAATGATAATATCATTAAAACACAACATCTTGATTTTCGTTTTAACGAATATACAATAACAAATATCACAATAAATAAACAAAACAACAAAAAAAATAAAATATAACCCAGATACCATGCCTTCTATCCCCAAAACCTCTATAAAATAAGCTCTTTAGGTTGTACAACTCAAACTCGTGACAATAGCTCCGCGTTTATTACCTACATATTTCGAATTCTTAATTCAACCCTGGACCAAACACTAAACCCTAACCCTCACCCTAAACCTAACCTAAAACCCAACTGAAACCCACACCCTATAACCCTAAATTGTCTATTTAGAGCCAGAGGGGCGTTAACTTATATAATTTTTTTTTTTACAGAGTTAGTGCTCTTCCAGCTCTCAACAGACGATATGTTGGACGAAATAAACCATTGAGTAATTGTCGGTGCATAATGTTGAAGATACGCTTTATATCATTCATATGCGGCATGACGTATAATGATTTATCATAGGTTATTAAAATACTCTGATCTGTTTCAGGTTTCAGCAGATGTCAAAGTAGTTGTTGGATACATTCCAATTAAATTAGGCTTCATTTTGTCTTCATATACAGTATATTTAACGGAAAGTGTATTTCATATTCTATTTTGATATTTATAACGAGCATTATATATTCAATGGACAAAGGTGTAAGTCGCCGAGAATCCGAAAGGCGAATTGTCCGATTCAGAAAAGAAGCTAATTCGAAGCCGGTTACTGGTTGAGACGTAACCGAAAGGAACCTGTTGACCACATCATATACTGCTGCATACCGTTGGTCTAGGTCTTTGATCTGTATGGAAAGAAGAACATGACTAAAAAGGAAAAGACTCTCTTGAGCAGGTCAAGTTCAGTTGAAGTTAACCCTTTCAAGACAAATGACCACATTTTGTGGTTTGGCTCAATAACTTTTGATTCAGAGCTCTCAAAAATATACCAGATGCATGACTAGAAAGAGCAAAAATTTCTGCACACACTGTGTCCATTTTTGTTGCATGACCATATTGCATTTGATGCCAGGAATTTTAAAAATGAGAGTAAGCAAAAAAAATCCTTAAATTGGCAACATATTGAGAGCTTCAAAATCATTGTTTTTTTCAATATTGGCAGTTTTTGAACTCCTTGACAAAATTCCTAACCGTGTATATTGTTTTCAACGACATTACACCTTACTGGAACCATGTCAGCACTAAAATAAAGATAACATTGTTGCCAATTTGAAGAACAAAATATGATCAATTTAGCCCTTGAATAATTTTTGTCCTGAAAGGGTTAAAATGTAATTTGAGAGCCGTTTCATTCCTTTTTCAACATGTGGAATAATAATTACAGTGGTAGTAACGTCCCACAAAAATTATTTTAAAAACACGATAAAAACTATTTTCGAAAAATCAACTGAAGGCAATTTCAATAGCCTTGTCTATCACCTTTAGAAATGTGCGAACATTACAATGGCGTATTACGTAATCCGAACCTGATTTCTAAGGGCAGTACAATAGGCCTTTGAAATTGCCCTTGAGTTTATTTTTGAAAGTAGTTTTTATCGTGTAAAAGAAAGGAAAAAAATCTTAATAAGGAAAGAAATATTTTACAGCTTTGAGGTTCGGAACAAGCATCACTTTTCAATCTTTGTGATTATAGGCACGATTTAAGTGAAGGGTAGTTGGGACTGGCCAGTGTTCCCGATTGTTGCAAAACACCTGGTCACAGTTTAGATATTATTCAGGAACGGATATCAGAGATATAGAGAGAGGTATACAAGGACGGAGAGGAGATGCCGAGAGAGGAGAAAAGGTATTTAGAGAGGGGAGGAAAAGAGATGAGAAGGGAGATAGATAGAGAGAGAATGGGAGGTGGGGGGGGGGGGGGGGGGGGGGGGGAGGAGATAGTGAGAAAAGGATAAAAAATGACAGAATGGAAGATAGAAAGAAGATAGAAAGTAAAAAGGAGAAAGGTTGAGGAGAGAGGTTGAGTAAGATAGTCAAAGATAAAACGAGAAAAGATCAAAGAGAGTGTAAATAGAGAAAAGAGAAAGAGAGAGTGGGAGGCCGAGGAGAGAAAAGGGGAAAAATTGACAACGAGGTTGAAAAAAGAAGAGATAAAAAATATGAACGGAATCATTAGGCTTGTGTCCAACAGCAAATCAAAATATGTTTTCCACCCTTTTTCCGAATCTTCATCTGAACCATTTAAGAAAATTATCACTGATTTCCTTCAACTAATACATAACAAATTGTAGTACATGCCAGAACCAAACTCTGAACTTCAGTGAGTTAAATTTGTAGAGTTATTAGGTAAAAGAGAGTCAATTCTACACGAACCAGATGTCGATACCGATACTGGAATAAATCGATACGATAAAGAGTAGCCCCTGTCGTCTGCTGTTGTCAAATCAAACTGAAGTATGTTGCCTGTAGATGTCCAGTTGAAGTTTGTAAATGAGCTGCATGCACTGTAGACATTCTCTTCATCCTAAACACGAAATGAATCACCTATAAAGCCGAATGATTAGAGTTAAAGTTGGAAAAAAGGGGGTAAATGTGTGTTGAATTCTTGATATTTACTCATCATTTTGAGTAATTAATGAAATTGAATAATTTGTGTATAAACATCTCAGAAATATTACTAGTAAAAATTTCCGGGTAAGAATAATCTTATTTCTTGATTTCTGGAGTGCGTTTAGTAAATGACCTTGCTCTGATAGCAGAGACTGGTCAAAATGAGGTCTTAATGACATCCCGAAGACATGTTTATTACCAATAAAAGACGTCATAAAGACGTCTCTTTTACGTCGTGTGCTATTTATGCTGACATCTTAGAACATCTTAAGGACGTCTTAAAGACTTCTAAGGCGATATCCCTTTTTACAAAGAAAAAAAATTAAAAAATTAGTGTCGGCTCATTGGCACATTAACACACTGTCTCTGTTAACTTTTTGTGCCATATGCTATTTTCTCATTATATCCTAAATCAACCCTACACTCCTAATATCCAGTATCCTATATCTAAATACCACAAATGTGTATCTACTTTATTATATATACGGACTATAGTCTAGCACTTGTTAAAATTGGTTGAAGATTACAATTTCCTAATGTATTTCTAAAATACCTTCTCATGACTTTGACTGAATTATGTACAACATAATGATTAATGGAGGTACATTTTCCATCACAACTAAAAGTGCAATCATTGCATAAAATATAACAAAAAAATCAAATGTCATCTATTTATTTCCACAAATTTTTGTCGTTTTTGCTCATTCATGAAAATTCACGATCGATTATTACACTCGGATCATAACGTAAATATAACGTAACGTAAACTACAATAGTGAGGAGGTATTCTTACATTATGAGGAGGCATTTTAAATCGAACTGGAAAATTATAATGATATTAATAATGATAATAATGATAATAATAAAATGATAATGATAATTATGATAATGATATTACATGTGTGTAGTAATATCAATAAAAGTGATAATAATGATAATGACAATGAAATACTAATTTATTTTCGAATACAGTAATATATCATTTATCAGCCCCTGAATTTCTACGAATAACTTCATATCACGGTCGCATCAGTGACAAAATATCCCCTAAATATCATACTGATAATATAAAATATATACATGTCTGACTATAGCATAATTATCATCATCTCCTGATCATACAAATACAGAAAATATCTCGTAATTGATTGAATATCACGTAATAATATTGTCCTACAAAACTGGCAAAAAGTCTTGTAAATTATACTGACGTAAATGTCATAACATTGCCCTACAAATTTGGTAAAAATACTTCGTCATTACTGATAGATGTCATTTTGATGTGAGTTTATGACCTGTTGAAGGGGAAGTCCACACGGAAAAAAGGTTTTAATATAGAAGCAGAGAAATGAGAGGAACAGCTAGGTCAGTGAAAGTATTAACAAATTCCGATTAAAAATTAGGTTATTTATCCCCAGTCCCCCCATCCTTCCTTTAACAATGACAACACATCAGAATATGGCAATTTTGTTTATTTAATTTTATTTATTCATTGGATATTATTTCTAGTATCACGTAGGCCAACTGATTACTGCCAGAGCTTCCCAGCTTTTGTAAATAGCTGACAAAAACTGCTCCCCCCAAAAAGTTTGGTTCAAGTTTGGGTTTATGTTTTTGTTCCTCTTAAAGAAGTTCATGTTAAGAAAGCTTGAGATCATTTATGAATAATGATTAAAAATTGAAAACAATGTTCCCTCGCATTAATATTATTCTCGGAAATTTTCTAACTAGCAACAACAATGACAGAACACAAGAAAGTTTTTCTGACACACCCATTGTTCATCTTCACCTGTTTGACAAGGCACAATAGAAGAGCCAGTTAGGTATCTGTGGTATGTGACTGCCAGGCTGAAATGTACTATTCATTTGTTAATTACACAGATACCAAGCAAGCTTTACTATTATGCCTTGTCCGATGGTCAATGGGTGTGTTTATATTATCCTGACAATATTTTTTTGGGCTACTTTTAAGAAAGAAACACTTTTAAGAAAGAAATAATCAATTGATACCAAATTGCATCTCAAGAAAATTAAAATATTCAAAATTATGTTACGTAAAAATTTAAACTGAAATGAATAAACCACTTCTGAGTTATCACAGTCAGAAGGTTAAAAAAAAAAGCTTTTTCTTCACATACAGACCATCTAAGGGGTAGTCTGGGAGCCTGTCCCAAAATAGTCGCCCCATTTCACCCATAAGATTTGACCCCTTAAAGTTGCTTAGACCATCTAAGTCATTGACAAAAAGGTTATCAGCCTGACCATAGCTGTCGGGTTTAGCCCCAGAACCCCTAAAAGAAACCCCAAAGTCGGGTAAATTTCACCCCATCTCCCCCATGCACGAAACTTTGTCAGTAGGAAGTAGTATGAGTGGACATTACAAAACACACACAAACACACACACACACACACACAAATAAAAATAAAAATAAAAAACAAAACAAAAAAAAAATGACAAGAATTTCTGTCGGGATGGGGTGTCAGACGGCCCCTCAATATTAGGGTAAAATTTTCCCCTTCAAGCCCAGGGACCAAATTTTGTCAGAAGGAAGATCAATGGATGTACATTCCAAAAATATAAAATGTGGCAAATATGTCCATCAGGAACGGGGTGTCAGACCCCCTGAAATGAAAACCCCAAAGTGCCCTTTGACAACGTTTTGCCCCACCCCCAATGCTCTGTATGTAAAGAAAAACCATTTTCTTACCTTCTGACTATGATAACTCAAAAGTGTCTTATTCAATTCAATTCAAACTTTTATAACATAATTGTGAGTATAATCTTCTTGCGGTGCAATTTGGTGTGAATATGTCTTTTGATGAATAAATTATTAAATTGTGAAAAATGTATTGTTTTCTCAAAAGTAGCCAAAAAAATATTGTCAGGATTATGTAGACACATCTATTGTCGATCTAACAAGGCATAATAGAGGAGATTGTTTGGTATCTGTGTAATTAACACATGGAAAGTACATTTCAGCCTGACAGTCACATACCACAGATACCTGAAAAGCTCTTCTATTATGCCTTGTCAAACAGGTGAAGAGGGACAATGGGTGTGTTTACATAATTCTGACAATACTTTTTTAGCTACATTCACTTTTGAGAAAGCAGTAGATTTTTCACGATTTAATAACTTATTAATGATAATAACAATAAAAAAATTAACACCAAAATTACACAGCAAGAAGCCTATTATAGTCAAAATTATGTTATGAAAGTTTGAATTGAATTGAATAAAACAATTTTGAGTTATCATAGTCAGAAGGTAAGAAAACGTTTTTTTCTTAACATATAGAGCAATTGTTATTATTGTTATTATTATTATTATTTTTTTGGGGGGGGGGGTGGGGGGGGGGAAGCATTGTCAAAGGGCACTTTGGGGTTTTCATTTCTGGGGATCTGACATCCCTTCCCTATGGACAATTTTGTCAGTTTTTATATTTTTGGAATGTAAATGTAAATCCATAGCCCTTCCTTCTGACAAAATTGTCCCTGGGCTTCAAGGGGAAAAATTTACCCCCATTTTTAGCAACAATTTTTTTTTTTTGCCAGCCCTCCAAAAGTCGCTCAGTGGTGGTGGTAGTGGTGGTGGTGGGGTGGGGGGGGGGGCTTATGGGGTCCAGTTTTCCTCCATAATTCTCTGACAAGCAAGCAAAAAAAAAAAAAAATATCCGTTCTAAAAGGGGGGGGGGGCACAATGCATACTTTTCTTTCAAAGGCGGAGAGGGGGGGGGGGGAATTGTGGGTCTCATTTACTTATATCAAATCGCTTTGAATAGAAGCAGAAGAGAGAGAGAGAAAGAGAGAGAGGGAGAGAGAGACTTCTTAATTATTAAATGCAGGAATGCCTTTGATCCAAAGATGAAAAAAAAAAAAAAAAAAAAAAAAGAACTCCTGTGCTATTTCAGGCACGGGGTGTAAGAATATTAAAAAAAAAAAAAATGATATGCTGTGTGCCAAACAAATGAAAAAAAAAACTAGATTTTGAAAATGGACTGTGAGTTGCCAGTCTGATCCTGGACCCTTTATCTGTAATAGAAATATGTAATATCTGCATTTTGTTTTAGACAACTGCGAATTTCTATACCTATGTATACATGTAAAGTGATCAGAATTAGAATATTCATGAAATATGTGAAATAAAATTAAAAGATTAACTAGCACAAATAACATAAACGGGAAAAATAGATAACAGTCAGTAATAATTGGTATCGATATATGGATCCAGTTTTATAAATTATGTTAAAGAAAATTGCTCCAAAGTGCAGAAACTGTCGACTCAGAAAATGATATCAAAATTGAATGTTATTTGATTCAAAACCTGCTTTCTTTGAACTATAATCTAGAATACTAGAGAACGTAGATAAAACGATAAAAAGAAGAAATCTAAAATAATTACCATCTCATGTTATGAGTAACAAAATAATTCATGATAATATGAAATACTTATCACAACTTAAAGGAAAATGAAACCCCAAATTTGTATGCACTTTAACAGAAGCAGAAAAATCTTAGAAGCATATCACTGAAAGTTTGAGGAAAAACGGAATAAAAGAATAAAAATAAGTTGTGAAGATTTTAAAAACCTAAAATCGCCAAACGAAATTGACAACATACTCATTATGCTAATGAGATGCTATGACGTTTTTGTGCTCTCTCTCTCTTTAAAGGTAATTAATAAGAAAATTATCAGATTTTAGCTTTTAAACAAAGAAAATTTAATTATCAACATTGTGCTTGAAATATACTGTGAGGAATAAATTTATGAACACCACGTATAATACAGAAATCAAATTTTCTGAGATATATTCCAGGAAAGTGGATTTTTACAACATTATTTGTATTAGGCAATTGGAAAGTACAGCACATTTACATCACAGCATCTCATTAGCATAATGACGACATTGCCAATTTCAGATCTCCATTCATTTAGCGATTTTAGGATTTCAAATATAATTTTTAAAATTAGTTTTCCGTTTTTCCTCAACCTTTCACTGACATGTTTCTTTGATTTTTCTGCTTCTATTAAAATGCATTTATTTTGGGAGTTTCATTCTTCTTTGATATATGGGTACTACTGCTGCTGATATCAAAAGAAAAGAATAAATAAGGTCGTGGTTTGTGGTTTCTCCGTGGATAATAGTAGTCTTCTCTGGTCACGCCCACCCGGCGATAACCACTCAGCTCTGGGCTGGAAACTGGATCCATATATCGATACCAATTATTATTGAGTGTTATCTATTTTTCCCGTTTATGTTATTTGTGTTAGTTAATATTTCAATTTTATTCCACATACTTCATAAATATTTTAATTCTGATCAGTTTATATGTATTCATAGGTATAGATGGAATTCCCCACTTGTCTCAAACAAAATGCAGATATTACATATTTCTATTTTCTTCTCATGATTTTGAGGAACTGTAGTTTGAAAATTAGAAACAGCATTCTACGAATTGATGAATGTCTTTTGTTTCATTCAAAGTGTCCCTCGCATCCCACTTTCTGTATAGGATATTATTTTTTGGTGTGTTTGTATTTTTAAGAGAGAGAGAGAGAGGGAGAGAGATAGAGAGGTAGAGAGAGTCAGAGAGCGGATAGGGATAAAGACATACGGTAGAAGAGACGAGTGGGGTGGGTTTTTAAGATTTAGTGTGTCAACACCCAAATCAAAATCAAATTAACAAACACATCAAAGCACTTCCAGACCAGTCATTCAATCAAGAACGCAAAATCAATAAATTTTCAATCAATCAATCAATCAATCTATAAAGCAATCATTCGATTAACCATGTAATGTGGTTTCGATGTGTCTGTGTATTGTGAATACTGTGCTTTAAAAGATCTTGAAGTAATTACACATTATTAATTCATTAATTCTCACTCATGCATAAAGTAATTGAAATCATTAAAATTATGATAGAAAATTGCCACAAAATACTTAGACTATTATAACATAATCATAAATTTATGCACAAGAGTAATTTGTTTGAATGGGAGTACTTATTCAGACTGCTTGTTTAATTTTTCCTCTTCTTTCAATTTGGTGCAAGTCATTTTTCACACTCTGGACAAAAACAGTCAGTGTTCGCCCAAGCGTCAAAGAAAATTTGTTTTGTTAGTGGCACTTGATTGGGACTATTGGGCATCTATCGACATACAAATATCTTATGAATATTTTGAAATGTAATTTTGACAGATTTGTCAAAAGTATAACCCTCTTTTGATACGCTCTGTATAAAGAGAGAAAGAGAGAGAGAGAGAGAGGGGGGGGGGGGGGGGAGAGGGGTGAGGTAGAGAGAGTGAGAGAGAGAGAGGGGGGGGGGGAGAGGGGTAAGGTAGAGAGTGAGAGAGGCTGGGTAAAGAACAAGAAATGAAGGGGAAAAAAGGAGGGATCAACCCGTATACACTAATAAAAACACAAGACAGATTTATACATTGCACTATGTAATTGTCCAATGACGGAATTTGATTACATATAAAGAAGCCTGAAATAAAATGGGAAAGTTTAACTTTCTACCCTTAAAACAATATTTCATTACAGCACACTTAAAACCATCGAGAAAAGAATGTCACCCCCCCCCACCCCCCCCCCCCCCACAAAAAAAAAAAAAAAAAAAAAATCTTTCTGAAATAAGAGGAATGAAATATAAATATGAGGCCTAAAAAGGAAAAGAATCGACTCAAAGGTTACTGGCTTGAACGTAAAACCAAAACCGGGTTTAACTGATTTATGGAGCACCTCGTATCTACCAGCTCTCAATAGACCTGTTTACTAATGTTATGCATACTTCTGAACAAAAGTTTCTCTTGACGACTTAAAAAGCTTGACAGAGGCTTGGCCGACATACCAACGATAAATGTATGTAAAAATCGATTCCATCCATAGAGATGCCATTATGCATAACAGGTGCATTATAAGGTAGTTGGTAACTAAGGATTCTGGAGAGAGAAACATGCATAAATTGAAATACATTAGTAAACAGGTCTGTTCAAATCCCTGTATTCAATCAGAAATTTAAAATGCGAAATTAGTTGCATGTTGGTTTAGTTTTAAAAAATTATGTTATTTATGGAAGAGGGTGAAGAGATTTGTGCTCCATAAATCAGCTGACGCACTCAACTCACGAAGCCGTGGTTTCAACATGGCTAATTCCTAATTCCGGCCAAAGAAAATACTAATGACGACGTGGATGGAGAGGCCATTAGTTCAAAATGTACTTAAGTTTTATCTTTGGATGCAGATTCATGAAGATTTACTTCAGAATGAAAAACTTTACGATAAGTACGCTGAGAAATTATATCTAACAAAAAAGATAATAAACACAGACCAGTTTGAAAATTAAAATATGCTAGAGAACAAATGTTACAAAACTTAATTGTAAGATTCGTGAAAAAGATCTAATGCGGATGTCTTTGTGGGCAAATGTTTGTAAATATGAATAAATGCAAATCCTGAAAATAAATTCTAAATTTTATTATGTAGTTTCACAGATAAGGATAGACTTGAAGCGAACAAGAGAAAAAAAAAACAATCCTATCATATTGCACATAAGTGGAAAAAAAAAGAATATTTAAGCAAAGCGAACCAAGCTTTCCAAAATTAAAATCTATTCCAGGAAGTTCAATGAAAGCATATTACTGAACATAAGCAAACAAAACAAGGAAAAAAATTCTTAAAACGTATATCCCTACGCATTGCCAGAACTAACAGAAGGAACAGAATAATTCATTGTCAATTAGGACAGAAAGCAACCATAACAAAACAAGGAAAATATTCTTAAAACGTATATCCCTACGCATTGCCAGAACTAATAGAAGGAACAGAAGAATTCATTGTCAATTAGGACAGAAAGCAACCATAACATTTTTTTCCCATTATTGACAGGAATAATAACTAATGAATTAACACGAGGCGTCATTTGCTGATATTGTTTTTTCATCGAACTTTGCAATTTATCAACTTTTCGAAAAAATTCCTATTAAACCATGTATATTGTTTTCAAAGACATTACACCTTATTAGAACCATGTAGCACTAAAAGAAAAATATTATTGTTGCCAATTTGAAGAACAAAATGTGATCAATTTAGCCTTGAAATAATTCCTGTCATGAAGGATTAATAGCTTATTACGTGCCTCATATGTATTTGAAGTCGCCTTTCTAAAGATCCCTCAATCGGAACTCATAATATTGATTCTACGACACATGATCCAAAGTCAGTTGTTACGCGGTGAATTTCCTATACGCTAACGGAATTTCTAACTTCAACCGAGGAGAAAGCATTACACAATAAACCCATCCTAAAACCCACTCGCAACCCGAGTCCTAACCTTACATCCTTGAAAACATATAACCCGTCGGATCACCTTATGAGATTTCCTATACCAGAAGGTTCATTGATGCAGTAGTTTTATAATGTTGATGCATTCAAAATCTTTCTAATAACGAACTTTCAAAATAATAGTTAAAACAGAGTTGCACCAGTTAACGATTTCTACTACTGTAATCACAACATTTGTTTTTTTTTCTCTTTTGATTCGATGACTTCGTTTAATAGTCCTCTGTAACACCGACTCGGCGATAGCCACTCAGTTCTGGGCGATGACGACGACGCATGCGCACAATCACCAGGGACATCATGACAGTAAGAGCGATGAGGACACTGAGAGCGCTCATGGCCGCGATCATCAGGGGGTCAAAAGTTCCAGTTCCTGTTGTGTAAAAATGAATCATTTATATAATTGCGTTGATTAATGTGTGTTATTTATTTGTTTCATTTGACCTAAAATAACAAATCATGATAGGAAGAGGAGGTCTACCAATTAAGCAGAATGATAACAATGTGATTAAAATAAGAAATAATCAAAAACATGTATAGGCCTTCATGTATAGTGAAATATTCAAACTAAATAACACAAACAAAAGAGGGCGTGTAGCACTTTTTTTTTTATTATGTAGAGCCGTTGTCTCTTGCCGCTTGAGGCTTGATTTTTGGCCTAATCGTGAAATCTGTCTCCTCACTTCCCGCGTGTGCGCTCGAATTGTGTACAAAGTCTATGGGAGTAGAATGCTGTCACCAGCACTGATGAAATAAACGGCAGTGAATGGACCGGTGACAGATTTCACGATAATGCCGATTTTTTTTTTAACAATCAACTGGTGACGCTTTATGTGGAACAGTCATTTGGTGATGATAAACCACTATAAAATTTAGTCCATATAATATTTATTTACTATCTGGAAACCACTTACCACCGTAATCGTTGTCAACCATCATGGCAGGCTGGAAGTGCGAGGCATCGGAGAGCGGTCCGTGCGTGATGGTGTGAGGTTTGGACCGGGAGCCCGTCGGCTGCAGACTACGACGAGATCGCGTCAGACATCCCTGAGCGCAGCGGGAACCCGAGTCGTTGTTATCACAGATGAGGATTGAGCAGTGGACATAAACCTGTGAAAGGAACGACAGAGAGAGCGAGAGAGAGAAAGAGTTAAGGTAAGGAAAATTGGATATTTAATGATAGGCATGCATGTTTGGCAGTTCATAGCATATCTTGAGTTCTCGAAAGAAAGTGCATTTCCAAGAAAAAAAAAAAACTGGCTTGAATTAACGAGATCACTTAGACATGCAGACCTACAAGGTTAAGATGACCTTGTACCCGCACACAGCTTTTCCTGTGAGATTTCCTATGTCCAAGTAGGTGTTGTTTGGGCTATCCTGGATTAGTCCAGCGTACTAAATCATACTATAGAGGAAGGGGAAATAATTATGTTAAATTCGTTTTCATCTTGGAGACTCCAAATTTGTAGCAGAGTACATGTATATTTCAAAAGTCCCTGACTCAATCCATATGACAAATGTAAGTAGAATTAATCTTGCTTGCGTTGATTATTGACGTTTTTTTTTTTTTTTTTGGGGGGGGGGGTAGAACACCCCACCCTACCCTCACACCACATGTGAGCTGCGGGGTTTTTCGTCCTGACTTGCTCTCATCTAGTCCCACTCTAAAAGTACACATTATGTCAAGGGATGTAGAGATCGTGCCTTTTATCCGTTGCTTGGCGCCTCGCTCCCATCCTCGCTTCATGAAATAGACTGCTTCGGTAATGTATGCAAATTTAGTGCCTATCAAACAAAGGTTGTTCTTGACAACCTGAAAGCTTGCCGGACATAGCAACAAATAATGTTTGCAAACTGGATTCCAAGCATTGAGGCTCATTTATAAAAAGCAGGTTAATGGAATAGCTCGTCACTAGGTGCTCAGAGAATATATGTGCATAAATTTGCATACACTACAGAAGCGGTCTATTGGCAGTCTAGAAAACCTCAAAATGTTTTCTCGAAACACACCCATTTCAGCAGATGTGTAAATAATGATATTATTGGAGGAGCCTGCGCATTATAATGTTGTTATAAGAAATATGGCGCTATAGAAATTATGTCAATCATCATCATAACACCTCATGACGTCCCTGCCCACTGTAAAAATACAAAGGGCCACACCCACCTGTTCGTAATCGCCAATGAAGGCGAATGCATCAATACGGAATCCCTTGAAAGTCGGAGAGAGCCAACTGTAGATGTACGTTGTGCTGTCTACGGCACAGCTGCACAAGACAAATTGATAGACTATTGAATTTAATTGATTTTTCATGATATTATGCATAGAGCTACAGAGAAGTGGTCTAGTATGTCCATTCATCCCTCTTTTTCTGTCTCGATTATTTACCCTATTTTGTCCACTTGAATGGTGGGGTGGGGCGGCCCCCTAGGCCCATTAATGATCTTAAAAATGGATTTCATGAATAATAAATCATGAATTAAAAACAATAATCCAGTTTATTTCAAATGGAAATATATTCATCTTTTAAAAATGTGAAGTGTGCTGTCCAAATGTAGTGATTTGGCATTTGACGACTCTTTCTCGATAACCATCTGAAACACAATTGCTCTTTATTCCTACACATGGGCTGCGGAACCAGGGGGGCTGGGGGGCTGCAGCCCCCCCACATTTTTCAGTAGATATGTTTAAAAAAAGGCTCGAAAATTGTCATTAATGAGTGAAATCAGATCAGCCCCCCCCCACTTTTAAAACCCCTCCGCGGCCCCTGCTACAATGTTGTCCATACGAATTTAATATGAATGAATAGATTCTTTGAACAAATAGATATGAAGTTCTTTATCTGCATGAATTATAAATTTGCCGCATATTAGGAAAAAAAAAATACTGCTCATAACAGTTATTTCATTTTTGAAATTCTATTTTTTTTCAGCTTTGTGACTGGTTATTAAAGTTTGAGTTGTAAGAAAAAGAAAGAACCCCTCCCCGCCTCCTCCCCCGCAAATTGAAACACTAAAACTAAGTCAACAACAATAACAATGAAAAAACAACAAAAAACAAAACCGTGTTCATAAGCAACACAAAGCCCGGCTCAGACGAGGCGTTCGTTCTCAAGCGTCGATCATTGTAACTGTATTGTTCAATTCAGTAGAATTGACACTGCAGTAGGTAGTGAATAATAGGCTACACGGGTGAGCTTGGCCTGGAAAGCATATGAAAACCAGCGTTTGTTTTGCGCTCAAGACTCTCGTTTTGAGTAGAGCAGAAACCGAGAACGTCTCGTGCGAGCCGAGCTGAATGAAGCCAAGTCTCAATTTATTCAAAAAATCACTTAAGTATTAGGAGAACTCAGGTTTAAAACTGAATTAGTAAAATCGATCCACCCACCCATTGTCGATGATGTCGTAACGGTGATCGTCAAGTGGGTATGGTGAGCTCGTGGCCCAGCACGACTCCATGAGAAGCGTGAGGTTCGTAACGGAGTTCAGTCCGACCCCGAAGTAGAGCGGGGTGCCGAGCTCGACTTTGCCTGAATCGTTGGCAGTTTGGTAGAAGCCTGCGTTTGTATATCGATCGAAGGACAGCGAGAACTCACCATATCCTTTCTATACATAAAATACACATTTGAGAGGGATAATATAAAGTTATATTTACACATATTCTATTCCATGAATTTTAAGAGAATACCGAGGATTAAAGAATTGTATTGTTTACAAAAAAGTTTAACCTATTATCATTCTTTACCTTTCCAATACAAAAGCAGAAATCCCATCAATCAATTGGAAAGAAATTTACCTTTTTTGACAAATTACAATTTCAACAGGATATTCAATGAAAGATGTGAACAATACAAACCATTGACGGATTAAAGGGGGGGGGGGGCACTTCCGGCCCGTGCCCCCTTTTTGAAAATTGTGCCCCCTTTTTATAACTGATAATCCTTTTTTTTGCTAGTCATGAAATTTTCTGTGATTTGTGCCCCCTCTTTTACAAAATACTTGATCCGCCCCTGGTATCAAAGTGCATTGTCGTGTCTTATAACAGGAAAATATGTAGAATATAGAATTTTGAATGAAGAAAGTGATATTTTATTGAATAGGACGTATTCCATTCTAAGGTATTAAGGTGATGTTAAATACTGGTTCAGGTTAAGTTTTTCTGAATCGTTGATTATGTAGTAAATAGGAATATTTGTGTCATGTGAGGTTTTCTAATCCATGATAAAATCTATACATACATGTAGATCTATATGTGATAATTACAAATATCAACAAACTTTTCAAACATAAATGAATATGGGACTACACAATTTGTAGCATTAGAGTTTGCTATACAGATATACACTAACCATGCTAATATGGTTCGAAATAGGAGAGTATTTCAAGGGATATCATTTTCATGAGACATTGCTACCATGCTTTTTTTCCACATACAAGTGGAAAGAATGAGAATACTCTCACTCTCCCAGTATACCTTTCAACTTAACTCAAGCTTGGCTTAATTTAAGTTCCACCGGAATTTGCTTCACTTCGACCACAAAGTAATTGAATGCTCACCTCTCTTTCTTCATATATGCCAATCTGCGGTGAGAAAGAGTCTCCCAAGAGCTGCTCTCTCTCCATGTAGCAAGTTACAGGGATATGGAGATAGTGTTCTCGGGTAATGAGCTGGTTGGTGCCGTTCTCAGGGTGGGGCTTGTAGAATGTCACTAAGTTGGAAAATATAATATAGTCCTCGTCTTGCTGCGGGGATGGGGTGGCAGGGGAAGGGTTCGATGAAAGGAAAATGTTACTAGTGAAACTTAAATGAGGAAAGACAAGGAACGTTGGAATAAAATAGAGCTTACGGTTTTATGAGAGCTTACGGTTTTCTGAGAACCGTTAAACATGTTGGTTGTTCCTACAAAGCCCAAGGGCTGAATTCACAAAGGTAGTCAACACCAACACGATGTCCGTCCTCTAGGCAATGTATACTGATAAAATGTTTCATGCATGATATGTGTGGTACTTCTTCTCGCGTTTTAACATATCCCTTTTACTGATGGACAATAGCCTAATACAAACACTCATAACTTAAAACAGTATGTATGGATGTATTCCCATAGTCATTGAATGAATTACCAAATATTCATAACTGTATTATCGGAATTCTTATCAAGTAGTATTCCTTTTTGTTTTTTTTGTTAATGGAAAAATTAAGGAACAATACCTCTTGCTTAGTACCACATCTATCATACGAGGTGGTGATCGCAACATGCTGACTGTCGTGGTCGTATCCAATACACGACTCGTCTTCGAAGTGGACATCTCGAGCGTCGTCCCCGATCTCGAGAAGGGTTCTGTCCATAATGAGCGTCATCGATGTACTGTCACAGGTCAGCTCCGCCTCTGAGAAAGGGTATCAAATTGACTCAAGATTAATTTCTAAACCATCAAGGCAAAGGTTTTTAAAAGGCTAAATAAGTACGTCCTTTTTCATATTAGCAACATCAACAATTGTCTGTTCCTGCTACACTTTTTCAACATCTCATCTGTATGAAATAGATATTCTTGGATAGACACTGAAAAGAAGAGACGAAATAGCCAATTTATATAAGAAAAAACAAAAAAATTGCCAATTAGTTACTATGCTGCCAATTTAATGTTTTTAATGATCATTGTTTCATAAATCCCCCCAAAACAACATTTAGTAACGCAACAAAAATGGGCACAATGTGTCCGGAAAGTTTCGTCTCATCTGCTCAGGCTTGTATATATATATATATATATATATATATATATATATATATATATATATGTGTGTGTGTGTGTGTGTGTGTGCAGCAGTGGAAATACCCACATGAGAATCTACCCGGGGTAGGGCTCCCCGGGTAGACCAACCCCGTGTCGACTAGGGAACTTGTACATTTTACGTATGTATATTAGTAGCATTATTGTACATACGTACAGAAACATTTGGTACTAAACAATGTATAAACTGGTGTAAATTCTTCTAATTCATCCAGTCGAGATCGAATAATATATTAATTAAGGCCCGTATTCTAGAAAGTGGCCTAAGTTAAGCCTGGCTCAACTTAGTCGCAACCCAGCCGTGCCAGTGCGTGCCAGTACGTGCCATCGGCAAAGTGGTACGTATGTTCCGGACTAGCTCACAAATAAGTTGCTCAAAAACTCGTTAAGCATACTCCCCCACCAGTTTTCGCATAACATGCGCATAGTCTAGCCACGTGGAACATGTGATCAAACCACGTGGTCTTTTCGACTGATTTCTACGTAAAAAATCTTAATCAGCTTTCCCTCCTTAAATTGGCAGCAGTTAATCTTATTTCAATCCTACAGAGTTTGAAAAAAATAAAAAATGTTTCTTTAATGAACCAGAGTGAATGAAAATTGCAAAATTTAACAGAAAAATTGCCAATTTGTACACGAAAATAGTGAATGGGCCTATATATTTTACACTGCGTTAACAATTTAAAGAGTGTAATGATTAGTAAAAATTAAATATACATGTATCTTATTCATGAATAGCACAACATAATGCACTTTGTTATAGGATGAGGAAGCGTATTTATTACTTTAAGAATTTTGAACAGATAAAACCGTTCAAATATATACATGTATATATATATATATATATATATATATATATATATATATATTCTTTTTTTACTTGTATCATGGGTACTCATGCGTCTTTTTAAATCTTTGCATCTTATTGTTTGAAATTACGCACCAACTGTTTCCTTCCTTTGTGGCGTCACTATCTAGCGCTTACATCATGCGTCCAGCTTACTTTTATTATTATTATTATATGTATCTTGGCAACTTATGCGTCTTCTTAATTTCTTGCATCTAATGTTTATTTTCAGTCTTACTTTGATAAAGGTCTTTGACCGAAACATTAGTCCAAATTTTTGGCTCCTGCGGTGTTTTTATTTGACTCCTGAGTATTTACTCTTTTTTCGATATCTTAATTACACACCGACGCAGAACTTTCATATTTTGTTTACATATAAATATATATATATATATATATATATATATATATATATATATATATATATATATATATATATATATATATATATATGTCTAGCAGAATACTACTCAACCTGCCTCCGTGGTCTAGTGGTTAAGGCGTTTGGCGTACAGTGCCAAAGACCCGGGTTCGACTCCCGGCGGAGAGAGTTTTTGCAAACCCTGCAGTTATTTCCACAAAAAGGAAGTCAGTAAGGAGAAACAATAAATTTAGCTACGCAAATTATTTCTCTCATTAAATTCAATTGATTTCTCACATTATATATTTATATATATATATATATATATATATATATATATATATATATAAAAAAATCAAAACTAACTTTGTCGTTGATGCACCCAAAGATTTTATAAAGATATGTCTGTATCCTATGTTTGAGACGCTGACAGCATAAAACTAAGAGAGATCATACTTCCTATTCTTTATTATTATTATTTTTTTTTTTTTTGGGGGGGGGGGGGGGGAGGCTGGCTTTGTGCAATGGACCTCGTGGCAGATTAGCCTTGTGCCAAACAAGTAATCCAACAAAGCTTTCTACTACTACTACTTCTTATACTACTACCACTATAACTATTGTTACTACTACTACTACTACTAAAAATTGTAGAGAAGCTCCAGTATTGCGAGAAAAATCAAACATTTGTAGCTACCATCAGGTTCGCAGACTACACTTGCGTCTTCATTATGTCCGCAGTTGTGATTTCCGAAACCGTTATGCGGGCAGTTGAATATGTGCTCCTCATTGCCCGAGCAGTAGACGTTGTCCATCCAGATAGGGTCGTTGCCTTGGCCAAAACGGGCATTCCAAGGGGCACTGAGGGCATCCCGATACCCTAGACTTCGACAGACAACGCGAGCGTCGTTCATGTCCCAACCGTCATCGCAGACTGTTCCCCAAACTCCGTTGTGCAATACTTCGACCCGGCCTTCGTGCGCTTCGTTACCATTCACGAGACGAACTGTGGAAGAAATGACATCAAGCAACAGACTGCATCACTAATACCTCAGTCACACAAACAAGACCGCCAAGAATCGATCATTTTGAAAAAGTGTGGAGTCGGTTTGGCGGTGCGACTCAGGTGTTAAACCACAACTCACATAACAACTTCGGAAGTGTACACATAAAACTTTTGACTAGACTGGTATTTAATTTCATCTCACGGTGTATTGTCATAAATTATACAGTCCTTCATACAGGAACTGAAGCAAACAAATCAATACTTTCCCTTCTGCAATATAAAAATTAACATGAGTCTCAAAAATGATACCCTAATTTAGAATAAACTAATTGTTTAGTACCAGCAATATGAATAACACAAGTTAGGACACTTAAAGAGACGTACCTGTAGCAGGTTCTTCAGTTGGGGGCCGGCGAGTGGTGAAATCTTAAATATAAGTGAACCAGCAGATACATAAAGAGGTTAAATGGGTCACCAAGTCGGTCAAACCAAATGAAGACTTTAAAATTAGGTCGTTTTGAATAGCTGAATTAACTGATCCAAAGACATTGTCAGCTGTATAATGCCATTTTAACATTATATACATGACATAGAAATTAAATGATACTAGACCATGACAAAATTGTTGACAAGGGGTATGGATCTCCAAAATAACAGACAAGCAAGAAGAAAAAAAAGAAAAAAAAGAATAGGAAAGAAAATAAAACAAATCCAAAAAAAAATGAAGCAAAAAAACAACAAAACAACAACAAACAAAAAACACCCATACAAAAAACAAAAGAAAACAAAACAACAAAAGACTTGAAGTAATCACATTTTGTCATGGGCATTAATACGTCTAAAACAGCACTGAAAGGCCATAACATCAAAACATCGATTTGGTCGGAATAGAACAGGTGGGGGGGGGGGGGGGGGGTGGGGTGTGCCCACAGAATATGCTGAATATGCTGGATGAGCGACTGTAGAATTATCGGTCTCCACATATTACTGTCTTTGTCTTCGTATGAAATTATATATCAACCCAGGAATAAACACAGGGATAAATCTTGTTAAACAGGTTTATTGGCAAGTATAAACTAAACAGATATGGTATCCTTATTCGGAATTAAAAAAAAACAAGACATTAAAGCCTCTTCTAACTACCGATGTTACCCAACATTTTTTTCTTTTGAAAATGAATATTTTACAAATCTTACCTTCTTCGTAGGTTGTAGTTCGCAGTGTACTTGTTGGATATTCTGTAGTTGAATTACCTTAAATGTAAGAATATAAATGAAAATTACAATCAGACACAAAAATTTTAAAATTAGAAAAAAACAAACCTGCAGGTCCGCTGTCCCGATAGCAGTGAGTGGATTCAACAGCAGTTCAAGAAAGAAAAAGACCCATAAAATAATGTAGAGGTTCATCATTTCTGAGTAGACATTCTACAAAATTAATGGACAAACCCGTAATAGAACAAGAGACATTTGAGAATTTCTATTATAACAAGTATACAAATTATTGATATGACTGTTTTATAGTCATTATGGCCCGTATTCTCGAAAGTGGCCTTTAGCCTGGCTTAACTTAGGCCACTGATATATGGAAAGCCATTCGTCAACTCCTATAAGTCCCGTATATATTACTATATTTATGAAACAAGACAAAGAAACAAAATAATTTTTTGGGCATGAAATGAGCATCAGGAATCAATTCTTTCGTGTGAGATTTTGTATCTGTATTTAGTCCCAACTATGGTGATTTTGTAAGATTTAAAGAGGGTGACATTTGGCTCTCCATCATTCGGCTGCCTATATCAATACACTTAGGCGCCTTTCGAGAATACGGGCCATAGTGTATAGTGACACGAGAATAAGAAGCAGTATTCAGTCATGTCAGTGGTCATATCCAGTCATTTCTTATTCAGGGAATAGATGGAAATTAGGCGTACGTAAGACGGGGAGCACTGTGGTATATTGGTGAAGGCTCTTGACTCTAATACGATAGGTCCTGGGTCCGGTTCTAGCTGGATGCTTACATACTTGGACAAGATGTTTTACCCACATTCGCCCGTCTCAATATAGTTGTAAAAGGGTACATGGCAGTGCTGGGGTAATAATAATTGGAAAGCTCTCAGAAAAACAGCATTGAGGCTGTTGAGCTTAATTCCCTTCCTAGAAATTATTTTAAAAAAAACAACAACAAAAACAAAAAAAAACAAAAAAAAACAACAACAACAAAAAACACAAAAAAACAAACAAAGCAGAAGAGACAAAACGCGTCCTCACCATAATTGTTTGAGCATCTCAATCCCGCATCCTCACTATGGGAGCAGTCATGGACACCAATTCCCCTGTGTGTGCAGTTAAAAATGCTTGATTCATGACCACTGCAGCCAAGATTGTCAAGGTGAATAGGACCCGTGCCCTGTCCAAAGGCAGCTCTGGAGAATGCGGCCTCTACTCCAGCGAAGCCCATGCTCCGGCATACAACTCGGGCATCCCTGACGTCCCAATAATCATCGCATACGGTTCCCCAGACTCCGTTCGCGTACACTTCCACCCGACCTTCCATGTGCGAAGAGCCATTGACAAGACGCACTGGTTTAAATAGAACGACACATTTTAATTAACATCCAGGTAGTTCCCTAAAATCCGTTCGCGTACTCTTCCACTAGACTTTCCACATGCGAAGAGAACTTTAGATGTTATTAGTTAACATCCCAATCATCATCGCATATGTATTTTGATCATGGAATTAGACATTTAACAGGTGTATCAATAGCTCATCGTATGGCTCAAGACAGAAAAAGCCATCTGGAGAACCATCATCAACATGGTCACACAGGGTCAGATATAACTTAAAAGATCACGACGACGAAGGTTCCCTAAAATCCGTGATTAAAAAGAACAACAGATATTTAAGTTAACATCCAGATAAAACTATTACATATTCATTATATTGTTCACTAAAATCCGTTTGCGCAGTCTTCCACCTTTTATTGTGCGACGAGTCATTAACGATCAACATGACCGAGGCGGGTCCGCTCGCTATTCATAAGGACCGCTTTTCATTTAACACGCGTTATGAAAAGCGGTCCTTATGAATAGTTATGAAGAGTGGTCCTTATGAATGGAGGTCCTTATGAATAGCGAGGTAATTTGTCTATAGTTTGCTCGCTATTTAGAAGGACTGCTATTCTTACAAAACCTCTATTCATTTAGTCACGCGTTATGGATAGCGGTTCTTATGAGTAAGTGGTCCTTATGAATAGCGGTCCTTCTGACTAGCGAGGTTACCCCGACCGAGGCGCACTTGGTTAAAAGAGAGATTGTAACAACGTTTTCCTTACGAGTGAAAAGAGGGTGGGAACAGGAACACCTGAGGTAATTGTAAGTATTAGTAACCCTCAAATTGACCCTTTTCTTGCTAGCATGAAGATTCAGATGTATGAACGGTATTTAAATCTTTACATCACTCTTTTTCATAATGACATTTAAACCATCAAAAACAAACCTTCAGAGCAGAGTGGGGCATAGTCGGGGCAACAGTCACCGAGTCTCTGGCAGATATCGTCGCAGTAGCATCCACCCCTGTAGCCGCAGTCACAACATCCTTGGCAAGATCTCTCTGCAGATCAGAGAATAGAGTCAAATTTCAGTGTTATTTGGTACATCACAAGGGATGTTGTTAATGCGGCTGATGTTTGCTTAAAGGGAAACCCTGCCTTATTTGTTTTCTACTAATATTATATGAAGCGTAACTTGCTGATTAATTTGATACCAAATTTACCAGAATTGTACAGCTGTGAAGAAATGTATAGAATGATGAACCCCAAACATGTCTGTCGCCCGTCGTCTGCTGCTAATGCATGGGGGCCGCCATTTTCCATGTTTCCAGTGGACTTCGTCAAAGAATGACGTATCTGTGGACAATTCCTAGTCTAGATTATATATATATATTTTTTATTTTTTGATCATTCGCCTATGCTGCTCTTTCTCTACACGCATATCCCACTCAGAGCATGTAGAGCGCGACTCTTCATTACTACTAGGTATTAAAAGAAAACTTTGGACACTTTTGATTGTCAATAACTCAAAATATTATACATCG
Source organism: Heliocidaris tuberculata (assembly GCA_025618425.1). Taxonomy (NCBI): domain Eukaryota; kingdom Metazoa; phylum Echinodermata; class Echinoidea; order Camarodonta; family Echinometridae; genus Heliocidaris; species Heliocidaris tuberculata. Next base: position 7,272,939 of record CM046848.1, read on the forward strand.
TATTAGACTTTTCTTAAAATATTGCTCTGAATATTTAATTAGATTTTTCATTTTCTGAAAAATCAAGGCAAGAAAATCTGTGTATCAGTAATTAATTCAGAACACAACAATGACCATTGTGTGTTGCAGCTGTCGTTTCTCCCAACCTTATGCGGTCCACTGTCATTAATGATTCATGACTCTGGGTTAAAAAGGTGTTCTGGAATTTCAATTGCAACACACTATGGCAATTGCTGTGCTCTGAATTAATTACTGATTTGTGGCCTTGCTTTTTCAAAAAGCGAAAAATCTAATTAAATATTCAGAGAAATGCTTAAAGAAAAGTATTCAGAGAAACGTAATAAAACTTGCCCCTATTATTTTGTTTTATGGTCTCCGTATCGCGCGATCCGAACAATTAAGAGTCATTTGCAATACCGGGCGACATTTTGGGGATCGCGCGCTTAGTGGAGAGTTGCGCCCTCAGCGTAGGGGAATGAACCAAATAACAAAAAATAATGAAATAAAAAAAGGACTCAATCTAGACTAGCCAGTTGTCCACAGATACGTCATTCGTGGAAAATGGGGGGCCCCATGTGCAGCAGACGACGGGCGAAAGACGTGTTAGGTGGGATCTGAAACATTCCATAACTTTCTTCATAGCTGTCCAATTCTGGTAAATTTGGTATCAAATTAACCAAGTTACGCTTCATATAATATCAATAAAAAAAAATAAGGTTGGATTCCCTTTAAGAACCTCTCGGGAGCAAAAATATAAATGTATTCGAGTTCACCTGATTACATCAGCCCAAGAATATGCAGATCCAGTGGGTGAAGGAGCCGAGGTTCCCCTCTTCTTCTATTTTTTTCTTCTTCTTCTTCTTCTTCTTCTTCTTCTTCTTCTTCTTCTTCTTCTTCTTCTCCTTCTTCTTTTTTTTCTATGTTGGGGGGGGGGGGGGGGATGGGGGTTAGGAGGAAACTCGTATAGTCCAGGAAATGTCTTCCTCCTTAACCTACCATTTTCTCCTTTCCTCGTTACATCGGGAAGGCTGCACAGTATCATTTTAGCTTTATAGCTGAACGAAGATACATGAAGATGTTAAGTCATGATATTACGCTAACTTTATTCTGAATTTTCGAAATGGATAAACGAACTTGAAATTGTATTACTGTGACTGACTTCCATGAAAGTTCTACACTGCATGGACTTACCCGGTGGCGCGTAAGTGGAGAAAGAATCGGTAAAATAAGGTGGTACCGTTGTTGCTTCTGGTTCTAGACGAAGAAGAAATAATAAAAAATAAAAGTCATAAGAACAAAAGGGAGATAGGAATAGAGAGAGGGAGAATGTGTTAGAGCATATACGTAAGTAGTGAAGACGTCAGGTTGTGGAGCAGGGAGAGGTGGATGTGTGTACGTGAGATAGAGGGAGAGAGAAAAAGACAGAGGAATGTCATGAATGAGGGGGTACAAGGAAGGGCAACAGGCAGGCGTGAAAAAGAAATGGTGTTTATACCTAACTTTTTACACTATACAATACACAACTTACAATGTAAGAAATCATCACGTTTAAGCTCATTGTTTAACATTTCTCTGAGACCTACAACCCACCACACCGACACATCAGAGTAGAGGCCTTCTGAAAAAACAAAACAAAACAAAACTTTTCTTAGAGCTCGCTAGACCGACATTGTCGGTGTCGTGGGCTGTTGGTCTACTGCGATATCTCGGGCCAGTCCTTCCTTTTAACGTACTGCATGACTGCCAGGAGCTCTGACCCATTTTCATTTAGTGATGGATTTCTCAGCTCTGGATGAAACTGTGTTGTACCGAGTCTAGAGTAACGTGACTACTTCACAACTCATTGTACATCTGAGCAGGTTGCTGGAGACCGTCTGCGTCTCTATTTTAAAACATCAGCATCAGGTGATTAGCCTTCCGTGAAAACATGTTATTTCCTAGTTTAAATAACAGCGTCTTTAGAAAAAAATATATGATCATGTTCCTACACAGGGAAAAGCTACATCATCAACTTTTGTCACAACCTTACCTTCGGTCGCACATCGGACTCCTACGTCGTCATAATGAGAACAGTGGTCATCCCAAATGCCAGCATGATGACAGTGAAAGATGCTGGATTCATTACCGGTGCAGTAAACATCACTTAGCGCGACGTCGCCATAACCCTGTCCAAAGTAGGCATTGTAGAAGTACTGGAGTGCGTAAGGGTACCCCAGACTTCTGCAGATTACATAAGTCTCTTCCATACCCCAGGAGTGATCGCAAACAGTGCCCCATTTGTCCCCGTGATAAACTTCCACTCGGCCTTCATTGGGGCTGCTGCCGTTGACCAGACGAACTGTAAAGACAACCAAACGTCATGTTTTCAACCATGAATTACCGTTCATGAATCTATACCTTTTTTTATACTGTATGATACCCCGTTCCGTCAAATGGTATATAATTATATCGGGAAGACTACCCCAGGACTCTCACTCCTGGACAACACCTCTGAGCTACCCCGGCCCCTAGGGCAAATCCTGCGGAAATTAGCACCCTGGCAACTATCCCTGGGCAACTGCCCTTAGGCAATCATGTCCTAGAAAAAAATTATCACAAATGCCCACTTACTAGAGAGTCACCCCAAGGCCCAACTACCACTTGGACAAATGCATTGTCTGAGGAAATACTTGTCCTTGCAGTGGTAATGGATACAAGTTTCCTCTACTCTTCCTAATTTCCAATAGTAAAGTAAATCATCAATTGAATCTAAGTTATTGCAAGGTATTTTTGTACCTACATATAGTTATTTCCTATTTACGTTAATAGATGAAACATGGTATCTGAATTATCAAGAAAGAATCCAATATTGATGTTTTGCTCATTCGAAACAAAATTAAAAGTCGAAATTGTTTCTTCAGTTTGTTCAAGTGCATTGGATAGCAATTATTAGAAAAATTGTGAAAGGAATTGACCATGATTCAAGGTCTTTAAAGGAGGATTGGAACGTGGAGGTGATTTTAGACGCAACTGAATACCAAAGAGATTTTTAAAAGCGTATAACGAAATATGAGTCTACATTACAAAACAAACAATAAAAAAGTCTCGATGAAATACCATTTGGCTGGCATCTGACCCCAACATCATCGTAGTGGCCACAGTGATTGTTTCCAATTCCGTTATGCTGGCAATCAAATATGCTGGTCTCATCGCCATCACAGTCCACGTGGTTCAGAAGTATAGCCCCTGTACCTTGTCCGAAATAGGCGTTGTAGAGTGTTGAGGCTTGGTCTGGGAACCCAAGACTTCTACAGATAACTCGAGACTCGGAACTGTACCATGCGTGATCGCAAACAGTACCCCAGATGCCGTCGTGGTAGACCTCGACTCGACCTTCGCTGGTGTTATTTCCGTTGACAAGGCGGACTTAAGTTTTTTTTAAGTATTTGGAAATAAACAAATCATAAGTTCTTTCACTGCAACAGAATAATGTTCCCACACATGTTGGGGGGGGGGGGGGAGGGGGTTGTTTTATGGCGTCTTAGGGGCATTTGAAGCTTGGATATTGATCAATTTTTTTGGGGTTTTGTTTTTTTTTTTTTTTTTTTGTTTTGGTAATAGTAAATGTGTATGAATTACAGCAGATTCTATGTGAAGTGCAGAAGTCTTAACCGGCCGATGGCAAGTAATTCAGAAATCATTCCCCTGTTACAATTTACAGTATGAATATCCAAAATTCCAAGGAGAATTAACTTCCCTCAAAGGAACATAATTCAAATAAATCCAGGAACTAGAGCTTTAAAATGAAATCATCGCTATGAAGGAATATCAACAAAAGTTACCTGAAATAATAGGTCTTAAACGATGACATGTTTGAAAATCATGCAAGTTGGGAATTTATGGCTCATTTGTTATTAACCTTTCGCAAACAATTTCTGAAATACCCTTTTTTGCTTCAGTGCCTTTGAAGGTGACAAAGAAGGAGGGATTTTTTCTTTATAGTAAATTTGATGTTGACAGCGATTTCAAATGGTAAACAAAATTGAGCCTCCAAGATTTTCAAAAGGATGGGTTTTTCTAAAATTGTGTGTATGGTTTCAATCAAAATGTTTAAGTGAAAACTTCAAGAGCAGGAGCAAGAGCAGAAATACCATGCTAAGAAAGGGTAACAGGTTGAGGAGCAGTAGGAGCAGGAAGAGGAGTAGTAGGAGCAGGAAGAGGAGCAGCAGGAGCAAGAAGAAGAGCAGCAGGAGCAAGAAGAAGAGCAGGCTAAGGAGAAGGAGCAGGAGGAGCAGCCGGAGAAGGAGCAGGAGGAGGGCCGGGAGCTACAGGAGGAGAAACAGGAGCTACCGGCAAAGGAGGTGCCGGAGGAGTAGGAACAGGAGCAGCAGAAGAACAAGCTAAGGAGGAGGAGAAAAGGAAGAACGGAGCAGGAGGGGAAGTAACATGACGATGAGAAGCAGGAGGAGGAGGAGCAACAGTATAGGAGCGTCAGCTGGTTGTTGATTGTTTACTTTCAAGGTGGGTTTCTCCAATTTGTGTTACTAAATTGCATTAACATTTGTACTAAATTCGTCACCAGTACTCACCATCAGGGTTACAAACGGCTCCCGCGTCTTCCCAGTGTAAGCAATCTTAACCGACTAAAGGCAAGTAATTCAGTACTCATTCCGTGGTTACAATTTAGACTTGAATATCCCAAATTCGAAGGGAGACTTAACACACCTCGTAATCAAAGGAACATAATTCAAATGCGTCGACGAACTTGAGCTTAAAAATTAAATCGTTGATTGATGATAACGTCAGAAATAATCATAGCCCCAAACGCAGACTTCATGTTTAAAATGTCATGCAAGTTTAGTATTATTTTGCTTTTATTGATCATTAAATTGGCTACACTTACAGTCAGACCCAACTCCGGAAAACCGAGCACAGGTATATACTCCGAAAACGGCGTATGGAGCAAGGTGAATATAGAGCCCTCATCGTTCAGTGCGAGACAGTGTGTACAAAAGACATGGGGAAAATCGTGCAATGTCGACCTGCTGTTGATAATATATTTTTCAAAAATAATGCTGCTGATATATTTTTTTTCAAACGTTTGTCATTTGAAAGTCATTTCTGAAGTCAGTTTTGAAGATAATTGGCACGCAGCATTATTTAAAAAAAATAATATATCGTTGGCTGGTTGACTTTGCAAGATTTTCCCCATGCCTTTTGTACACACTGCCTCGCACTGAAGGATGAGGGCTCTATAGTTTTCGGAATATATACCTGTGCTTGGTTTTCCGGAGTTGGGTCTGACTGACTTAGAGGAAATGGGCATAACATGAAGGGTCATTTTTGTAATGCAGTCTGAGATTCAAAGTTGATATTGACAGGAAGATCTAGCGATTCCAAAGGCTGAACAAATTTCGGTCAACAAAATTTTAGAATTTCAGACAAATGGTGCTTCTATATGAAAAATCAGATTTTCATTTTAGGGGATAATCCTAAATTTAATTCAAGAGAAAGCTTGTGTCAGCAACAGCAAAATCAGCAGAAGCTGGGGGATGAGTAGTAGGAGGAGCATGAGGAGAAGAATGAACAGGCTAAGGAGGAGGAAGAGCAGAAGCTGCAGCAGGAGGAGCAGCAGGCATACTAGGAGCAGCAGAAGCAGGATGACAGGCCAAAGAGGAGCAGCAGGGAAGGAAAAAAAAACCCCACAAAAACAGCTGCAGTAGAAGCATAAAAAAAACCCCCACAAAAACAGCTGCAGTAGAAGCATAAGCTTCTCTCAAGATGGGTTTCTCTAGTTTGTGTTGCCCCTTTGAATAAAAAATTTACACTAATTCGCTACCTATACTTACCATCAGGGTAACAGACTGCTCCTGCATCGTCCCCGTGTGAGCAATGATATCCACCATAGTTAGTATGTGGACAGTCAAAAAGGCTATTTTCATTTCCATAGCAGTAGACATGATCCATTAGGATAGGACCGGTACCCATCCCATATAACGCATTGTAATAACTCCCGACTGCGTCTGGGTAGCCTATGCTCCTACAGAGGACTGTAGCATCTCGTATGTCCCAACTGTGATCACAGACAGTTCCCCATGTGTTGTTGTACAATTCTACTCGGCCTTCAGTAGGGTAGCTACCATTCACCAGCCGAGCTTTAAAATAATAATATTACCATATATTAATATTAAACGTTACAGTGGGCATTAACATGAAAATGTATAGAAACAGTTATTTTGCTTCCTCTTGTATGTGAAGCGCAGTCACAAATCAAGAATGTTGGAGCCAGAAGAGTTGAACTCGAATAGTCTAAATCTGAAGCAGGTACTTTAGGAGAACCGGCTGTCTGTGAATGTAGCCACCAAGCGCGTTACTGATAACAGAGGATTGGTCAGTGTCCTGGATTCGGTAAAAAAGGGGTTCCTTTCTTGGTGTATCTAAAATGGTCTTGGACAAAATCGAAAGTCGATTCTCTTCAACTAGCTTTGAAACCTATAGGAGGGCGGCATAGTCCGGGTATATCTATCCGGCCGGACACTTCCCCCTCTGTTCTCCTTTGCGAGAATATCAAATTCTGAATTTGCGATTCATCAACTTACACAGATACTTTTCTTCACTTTTGCTAAGCAATTGAGGCTTTTAGAAAGGTATTTTGCCCTATACAATAACTGTCCTGTTATTATTATTATTATCATAGTTACCATGATTATCATTGTTATTATTTTAAATATTGTTATTACTGTATTAATTTTGAAGTTGTTATTATTTGTTATACCCGTCATTGAAAATGTCTTGTTTTTAGACTGGTCGAGTGCACACTAGACTGTACGTTCCTTCGACCGACCCCATAGATCGCACTAGATTTCCTCGGGCTCTGTATATCTGTTTTTTAAAATTATTATCATATTATTATTATGATAATGATGATGATGATTACTATTATTATATTGCCAGTATTATCATCATTATTATCAATACCATCGTTTTTTGTTGAAACCCATTTGGTAATTGTAAGTTCGGAAACAATTTTACCTTTGATATGTTGATAATAAAAAAAAGTTCCACTGTAACACTAGCCATTTATGAACTTAAAAATAAATCTATAAACATGTGATTATGCGGAAATTACATGTAACAAAAAAAGAAAAGAAAAAAAAAAGAAAAGAAAAGAAAAAAAAAGAAAATATGGAATTACATGTTTGAACGCTTCGACTTTTAACAACATTGTGCATTACCTTTCATTAAAAGATATTTTACTCACCTGTTTCATTCGGCAGCCGGGGTGTTTCAGTTGTGAAGTCTGTCAAATATATAAAAGGTCACATGAAATGTCTCGTTATACTAAAAAATTACGCCTTAAGGCTCGTTCAAATATGAAGCGACAAACCGCCTAAAAAGAAAATAAAAAAAAAATATGCGTTTTTTTTTTAAAGCGTACTGCGCTTCACATTGCTGTATCTTATAACATACAAATAGGTTAAGTGAGTGCGCATTTGACCTTTGTTGCGTCATGCATCCCCACTTGCCTTCATTTAATACACAAAAACTGGTGGATTTTTTTTTAAGGCGGTTTACTGCGACGTGTGTGAACGAGCCTTTACCGTGTAACCATAGCGTGTAACCTATCGTGGATGAAGAAACGCTAGCTAGCAATAAGAGAGAAAATTTCAGGATAACTTTTACTTTAGCGTTTGCTTTGAACTATTTTTCATCAGCTTCATGGTACCACTAAATCTATAGAATCCATGCAAAATTTAAACAGCTAAGATCCACTATAAAAAGTAGAATGATAGCAACCCTTGTGATGTACATGTATATGATCTGTGTGATTCAGATCCTTAGACCTCTTAGTTTGGAAATTAAAATAGAGAATTAAAACAAGTGAATACAACTTTTTGAGACAAATGCTATGTGACATTAAACTGAGAGTTTTTAGCATGTCCATAAGAGATTGGTATCATGATAAGGCATCCTCATTTGCCTTTCTGTATACAGATTTTTTAGCCCAAATTCTTGTCCGCTTACAGGCAAATAATCATGTCTTTTCATGACATCAATATTGACATACCTGGGTAATCTGTTGTACCCCACCACCACCACCGTGTAGTAGAACTCTCGGTTGTAGGTGCTGAAATATATTCACATGAAATATTTAGTTTACATGGCATCAAGAAGCAAATCTTAAAATCATAGAGTAAATAAGAAAATACTTAGTTTGATATCTTAGTCTGGAAAATTATGTAATTAAAAATAAATAAATTAATGTTTACAAAGATCACTTCACTCTCGGCCCAACAATACCTCCGTCCCCGTTCCACGTTCCAAAAGCCCGACAAAATGTCAAGAAGTCCCAGGATTACTAGGGTTTAGGATTAGAGAACATTATCATAGGCGCATTACAAGTAGGCATTCAACATTGTTCAAGGAAACATCGGTAATTTCATATTGTAATTTCATTCCTTAAGAAAAATAATATATCTATTTAGGGACGTTTAGATATCTTTGAAGAGAAGCAGTATAAATAGCGTGGAGAATTATCGACGAATAGAACAAATCGTTGTAAGGATGACGAACGACGTCCGTAAACAACCCCCAAAATCATAAACAAAAACAAGGAAAGACGTACCATCGGTATTCCACCACCCTGTTGGTTGAGGCGTCCGGGGATCTAAATCGTGATTCAGAGAAATAAGAATGAATGCTTACATACAGCCAGATACAGACACAGACACATTGAGACATGTACTACCAAATATACCGGGATTCAAATTCAAGAAAGGAGATTTTGAGATACTCTTATGTCACAACTTTCTTTGATTTATAGAATGAAAAGGATACAGGCTACCTTCTTTTTTATTCATGATTATCATTATTTGTTTACTTATTTTATTATATGCTACTACTACTGCTGCTGCTGCTGCTGCTACTACTACTACTACTACTACTGAATAATAATAATAATAATATATATTATTGTTATTATCATTATATCTTTTTCCGGGGGGGGGGGTGCAAAACATTTTATATCATGCTAAAGTCATACCAGAAGTTGAATTAATAAGACTCAGCTGGAGCTGAAATCCTCTATTCGTGATTGAATAATCACTAGTGAATTGCATCCAACTAGTGGGCGTGTCTATTCTGAAAGATCAAATGTGTAGAAAAAAAAAAGGTTTTAAAAAGGTTGCATAAGGGGTGCGATAGTAGGTACATTAGGGCAGTATGACAAGACACTTTCATCAGCAATCAAAGATAATGGCCTATTTCGATGACAGCTAGTAGAAATTCTTCTAAGTATGGCAACATATTTGACTTAAATTCTTCCTTAAAAATGAAGAAAAGGATGCCCAACTCATGAGAATTATAATTCTTAGTATGATACCTACATTTTCTTTTACAGATTGGGGTTGAAATTCCACGGGGAATCGTCTTTATTTAAATCGGTCAAGCTCACTGTCAAAGAATTTCAACATAGCGCAGAAGAGGGTAGGGTAGATGAAAGGTCATGCGTATTGGACTCGTGCAGATTTTTTTTTCTTTTCATATTTTTTTTATTCCTTGATTCAGTTTTTCAAAACGAATAATTACAAATTGAGCATTAATTACACAATATAATTCAACATGGCAATAAACACAATACAAATTATATATTTCCATAACGTGCCATCCATAAATAAACAACAATTATTACAATTTAACTGAACAAGGTATAAATTAAAACCTGATAGGTGCAAATTCAAAGTATATAGGGCAATTGTAATGATGAATATAATTTCTTTAAAACTGTTTGTGATATTATCGTGTATGTCCTCCTTCCGTCCAACATTCAAAATAATTCAATTTCTTTAGATGTAGACTTAACTTATTTCGAGCTATTGCCTTTTTATGTTCATTATCCTTACTTTCTAAAAGTGCATTATAGATTTCTTTCTTTGTTGGGGGCGTTCCTTTTTATCTCGCATTCCCCCCCCCCCCCCCCCACACACACACACTCTCTGTTTTGGCAAATCTTTACGTGTAAATGAATGATAAAAGGAAATATTAGTGGGGTAAGCTGCACGTAACAATGGCCCCGATCTGAATTTTATAAGATACATAAATGAAAGGTGTACATTACGCTATCTCCTTTAATTTACAGCGATGTTTATTTTTAAGCGCTTTCCCACCTCATTGTGAATGGGCCTTAATGGGGACCGGTTGTTATAAAAAGCAGTGGCGTAGACACGCACACTTTCTATTGTCATTGGGGGGGGGGGGGGGATGATGAAAAGATCATCCCCAACTAACAATGGATAATTATGCGTGTCTACGCCCTTGATAAAAAGGCATCCTCCCTGACTGATAATTGATGATTGTTTGCTTTATGCCACCACTTAACATCTTTAATGCATTTTTAAAAAAGTCGCGTCGAATCTTAAATGGGATTTTCTAGGAGTTATGAAAGGGCTAAGTTTGGAATAACGATTAAACCCCTTAAAATTGTTACTTGATTTAAGGAGAAACCAACTGTGAGAGCATACATTTTACCTGCATTGTAATACTTTTGTAGTAATTGACTATTTTCATGAAGATACCTCGTTATAAATTTTAAGCAAATCCACTGTCTTTTAACTATTACTGTGCCAAGGGGTTTAGCTCTCTTCAAAATTTTGCCAAAATGTGATCAACGCTTACTTTTCAAATGCCTGCACTTCATTAACCATCTATTATTTCACAAAATATTGCGTACAAAACTTGCAGGAAATGTATTAGCATTTCTTATGATATCAAACATTATTAATTTACCCAAATTTATGCATAAGAACTATTAAAAATTACATTTGATTTTGTTTATTGTCCATTATTTTTTTGTTTCTCATTTGATTACTATTGTTTAATATTGAAATAAAGTAATGTCTTTTTAAAAATCTGCAATTTTCTCTGAATATGTCTATGGTAGCATATAATTATAATCATATATTTAGAATGCTTGATTTATGCTCAAAATGTTGATACACATTGACTACCATATACCTTTCCTGTATAGATGCAGAGATTGATACCATAAATATGTTATTGAACGAATATCTGAAAGCAGGGAGTATTAATTGAAAAATAAAAGCACATCGAATTTTTGAAAAAGAATATAAAGATTTAAAGTAATGCAGACCTTATGTCTGGAGGTACAGAAGAACCGTACAGGCGAGCAAGCTCCACACTTCCAGGAGAGTTTACGGAATCTCCACTCCCAATTCTGAGATAGTCACAACATGATTCAGTTCGGAAATCCAAAAAGTGGACGAGAGTATCATAGTCTTCTGGAGCCGTGATGTACCAGTTGTAGTATGCGTTGTTATGGTAATATGAAGGATAGTTTGGAGAGGAGATGGTCCGGGTGATGCCAACAACGAGAGTCACATTTACATCTATAAAACACGTTCGAAAATGATCAATAATTGATCAACTATGATGTTGACTCTCTTTTATCCTATGAAATATTAATTAATTAATTATCATATTCTTCTGATAGTGATATCATCTTCTAAATCTCGTCACAGTACTTTCAAACAATCCTCACCGATGAGCATATCTACACCTCTATCTCATTTGATCTGCCCTGAATGGCATTCATGACCAATATGACAGGACCGCTAGAAAGAAGGACGTTTAGGACAAACGTCCAATGACACGTAAGTCAGTGGGAAGGATGGCCAACATGGCCAAGGGAACGTTGGACCAATGAGATACAGGACCAATGTTATTACAAACAATGGTACGCAAGACCAGTGGGAATGACGACGAAGGGAACGTAGGACCAATAGAATGTAGGACCAATGAGATGTAGGACCAATGTGATGTAAGACTAATGAGACATAATACCCATGGGATTTAGGTCCAGTGGGATAAGGCTAATTAGATGTAATATCAGTTTGATGTAGGGCCAATCGGATATAGGTCCAATGGGATCCAGGAAAACTGGGATGTAGGATCAATGGGATGCAGGAACAAAGGGGTGTAGGACCAATGGGACGTGGGACAAACATAATGAAGGACCTATAGCATGTAAGACTAATGAGATATGAACTCATGGGATGTAGGTCCAATGGGATGTAAGGCTAATATCAGTTGGCTGTAGGGCCAATTGGATGTAGGAACAATGGGACATAGGAATCCTTTTTAAATAGTTTTATCCGTTAAATTGTTCCCGAGCTTGTTACACCGGCGTCTTCTTTTCCGGCGTTAGTGAGCTTATAATAAGCACATTTGAAATAGAAATAAATATGGACACTTGAAAGGGATCTGCTGGTGTTAAGATATCGAGTTAACTTTTCAGAACAATTTTTTTTCTTAGAGTGTAGGACCAGGGGGTGTTTTACAGAGAGTTAAGTGTTTATCGTTTTCTAGAAATTAGAAAAGGGTACTTGATTGGCGAATAGAGTCGCGGATACGATCGCGCCCATGAATGCGGTTTCTCAGGATGCCGTGTTTATCGTCGCGACTCAAACCTGGGATAGCCCGTTGCTTTGCATCGCGCAGGATCCAGCTAAATGACCTAGGAAGTAAAGGTCAATTCCGGTGCGCGCCTTTTCAGCACGTGTACTGTGCTGTTTAGTTAGCTAGTAGGCTATTAATAGGCGCACGCTTTCGTCCTAACCGGAAACGGGAGTGTGAAGTTGCGAAATGTATTCGCGAATCAAATCGCTTTGTGTTTATCGCCGGTACTAGAGTCGCGTATCTGGCTCAAACGGTAATCAAATCCCACCTTCTTGCGGGACTCAAGTCTGGTAAGCTAATGAGGTAATCAAGTCGCGTTCGTGTTTATCGAGGGTTACGGTCAGTAACTGGTAAGCTAATCAGGGACTTGAGTCGCCGATTAGAAGGTAGAATCGCCCCCGATAAACACAGTTTATGCTTAAGCGCCAATGCGCATCCGGTTTGATAGACTTCCCAATAGCGCGCGTCCCCTGAGCCTGATCTGACCTATGCGGTGATGCGTAATATACAGCACGCAACTAGGAATTTAAGTGCGACTTTAAGTCAAACTTATCTCTTTGTGAAACAACCCCCAGTAATGCGTTTAACGTAGGATTTGTAGGCACATTTACCCTCGTCCATCATAGATTGGATCTACAATGTACTATGTCTTCACGTTTCCAAACATACATACCGGTGCCTGTGATAGGGTTGTTTGTGGTGTCCCACCACGTTGTATCCCGCCATGGTGTAGGAGTTGTAGGTTCTGGAAAATAACCAAAAAGAATACTCGATATATAATAATACACCAATTCGTGAAAACCTTAGTGCATGGATCGAATTGAATTAAATTGAATATTTATTGTCTATTCGGAAATTTGTTTTTTCACTGGTACAGAATACAAATAAATTAGTTACAGAGTACAAATTGTGGTCCCAGAATTAAGGTTAAAGTGTTTGCAAATTCAAGTATATACAGTGCGTATCAAAAAAAGTATACCGTGACTTTGAAAACATTCTCCAAAATCATAATAATGAAATATCAATATGAATTTTCTTTATACAATTAAGGGTGAGGGTCTGTTTCATCAGATGACAATATGTTTATTGACAATATTTTAACAGGCAGCCACTGGCGTACTGGTGGGGATGGGGAGCTTAGGGGGGGGGGCTGCAGCCCCCCAAAGTTCCACCCCCCCCCAAAAAAAAAAAAAAAAAAAAAAAAAAAAAAAGAAAAGAGGAAAGAAAAAAAAAATACCCACTGGATATATGACAAAAATTACTTTTTCATTTAAAAAAGGTCGAATTTTTTGCTCGCTCGCAAAGATTCAGTAATTGGGCCCGTATGCCTATGCTCAGCCCCCTCAAAATTGTTGGTTCATTACGCCACTGCAGGCAGCAACCAGTGTTGGGTCCAAGACCAGAGGGTCCGAGATCAAGATCAAGATCAAGATCAGACAGTCCGAGATCCAGATCCAGATCAAGATCCACAGCTCAAATAGATTAGAACATCTGAGATCAAGATCAAGATCGAGATCGAGGTTACTGATGCCAATCTCGAGACTGGTCTCGAGATCAAGATCGATCTCGAGGTACCAAACACTAAGTCGTGTTTTCGCCGATTGGTGAACGATTTTAAAAGCTTTTTTGTTTGATAATTTACGTAAAAACAATGTTGACCTCGAGCGATCTCGAGCGAAAATTCCGAGAACAGAAGCTCCGAGATCAAGATCAAGATCAAGATCAACACCTTCGAGATCAAGAACAAGATCGAGGTTACTGATGCAAATCTCGAGACTGGTCTCGAGATCAAGATTGATCTCGAGGTACCCAACACTGGCAGCAACTGCAGGTTCTCTCTCAACTATCAATCTTTCATTTGAAAAGTCATTTAATCCTAAATCCTATACCTTGCCGCACATCCCCATCCATCCCTTTCACGCACAAACACAACCTGCAATGCATTACAGGAAGAGGGACCTCAAATGTTCAATTTTCAAGAAGAAAGGAATTCAGAAAATCAGGTTTTGACCATTTAATGTTATTTCTTTCTGCATGCCCCATCTCTTCCGACCAGTTGAGGATGCGTTATTGTCTGAGGCATATGACAAGTATACACTGTAATGCATGATGACATCTTTCACATTGTTTAACTGACAATCAAGAACAAGATATCCCGACATGTTTAACTGACAATTGTTAAAACATTTTTTTTTTTATGAATAAAGTTGGTTCTCTTTTAAATTCTTATTCCCATATAAGATGTTGTTTATGGGGATCTTGTAACTTTTAAAGGGACTGATTAACTTTGTGAAAAATTGTGAAATCAGCTCAAATGGAAGTGAATTGTGTGCAATCCTCTAACTACATATATAATTAAGGATATGTGAAAGTGTGAGAGAAAATGGAACCCGTTTACTATCCTAAAAAAGAGAAAATCGTGATCAATCGCTAGCGCGAGTCGCTCGGCTTCTTCGCTGCGCTGCAGTCACAAAAACCAAGCTCCGGCGCTTGGCGATTTCAGAGCGGGTTTCCAGCCCGTACGGTATTCTGTGATAGAGGGAGGTATGCAAACCGTAAGAGTTCTTCAGGGTTCGGTGGTACTCTATCCCGACATCAATGTTCAATCGTAAATATATTGATATATAAACGACCGATCAGCTTATAAAACTCAGGCGATTCCTGTCTGACCTAAAGGTTTGCAATTATGATTACAGCATTAGCTGGAACAGTGATTTTTTTTCAATCCTGGGCAAAGTTAATTAATCACTTTTTAAGAGGAATAAGAAATTTGAAGAAGAAAATATGTAAAAAAGGGTTCTCCTCCCGTTATTGCATTCAATCTTTCCAACACTCTTCAGGCAAAAACAGGTATTGATGCAGATGGTTTGTGCAGGAAAGCCACCACCTGCAACGATGGTTGCAGTTGTGAGATGGAGGCAGTGGCGTATCTAATTGATGAAGCTGGTGCAGCTCCTTCTTGAAGGCCCAGGAAAAACAGTGCAACTTAACACTATGCTCACTATGCCTGTATAAGAACGGAGCTGTCCAGATACATTTAAGCTCTGTCATGGCAGCATCCCGCCCCCCTCGCCTTTATCAATTTCTAGATACGCCAAGAGGGTGTGCACTGCTAGGTATTGCGTTTAGGATTAAATGATTGTTCAAGTCAATTACTGATGGTTAAAGGAGATATTCAAAGCAAATCACAAATATGCTCAATAATGTATCTCTAGAAACTAGAAAGCTTGCAGATGGTAATCGTATAAGTTTTACGTTAACTGCGTGTTTGATGATTAAAAAATGGCACAAATAAAAACGCTTCTCAGCATCTGGGATATCCGAGCGATTCGCCAGAAATATACACATGTTTTCATGACGTCACATCAGGTACCAATCCTGCCTAAGCAGACGACGTCCTATATCAAGTGAACGTAACTGCAATGCAATTATTTTTAAATTATAAAGAGTTTGGTGTGTTTCACCATGACCGTATTTCACATCATTCTAAAAGGGAAGTGAAACCGTTTCTAGTAACTAAAATCTTTTGTTTGTAAAAAGTCATGATAAGGGTCAATGATCAATCAAAGAAATCACACTTTCGAATTGTAAAGCCCGCTGAATTATAGCATGGATGGTATTTGTTCCCTCTTGAAACGCCGACATGCCGCGGTGCATGCAGCTGAAAATACAATGGCATCTTATTTTGTTTACAAGCGATTGATTCCTTTATTTTTTTAACGCTGCATTTTTCATCAAAATAATACCATGCAGGAAATTTAGAGTGAGGCAACAAATAAACATTTATACTGACGCTAGCGAAGTAAGAGAAATAAGTGAAGATGAGATGACAAAACAGGCACTGAAAATGTGTAAGATGTTATGGGGCATCGTCTGCTTAGGAAGGATTGCTCCCGGTATGACGTCACATATCTCAGCAGCGTTCAAAGAGCTCTATAGGTGCTATAGCGGGGCTGTGTTATATCATTTTATAATTGATAATAATCATTACTTCAAATGTTTCCAAGCGTTGAATTTTGATGAACCTTGTTCAATCTAAGCTTCACCTATGCAATAATAAAAATTAAATCAATATTCAAAATCAATGAAATTCTACTTTAACAGAGAACATGCAGTTACTGCCTGATACGCACTTTGATCAAATTCAAGACTTGACCATTTTAGCGCAAACAAATTTAGGCGAGTTTTCCAAAAGTAGACAGTACTTAGTCAAGCGTAAAATATTGTCAATACTCATATTGTCATCCGATGAAAGAGACCCTCACCCATAATTGTATGAGAAAAAAATCTATCGATATTGTCAAATTATGATATTTGGAGGATATTTTCAAAGTGTGCACTTTTTTTGATACGCACTGTATAACAAATCCGTAGAATATACGGATCATGATAGCAAAGACATAAAAAATATCAACCTTAAGCTTTATCAATAGCCATGTTTCATCACTTCTGAAATATGCGAACATAACAGTGACGTGTTACGTAATCAGAACATCATTTCTATGGGATGTACAGTACAGTAGAGTATTAAAATTGCCCTTCAGTTGCTTTCTTTGAAGTCTGTACGATCGTGCTATGGCGAGGAAGTAATGACAAACAAAGACAGACTTACGATCAGTCGTATACCACCACCACCAAGTGGGCCGAGGTGGCCTGTTATCGTCAGTGGTCGGTTCTGAAAAAGAGATTAGAATGAATTATAAAATTATAGGAATGCTCCTTGTTAGGAAGGTTTTTTTTTTTTAAAGAAAGGTTCTTAATTCAAATAAATGAAAATTATAAAATTAGATGGGGTTCCTTTTCCATCTTCAGAATTCTGAACCCTATTTCATTTTTAGAATTACAAAACCTGTTCCTATATCTTCGGAATTAGGAACCCTATTCCATTAAAAAACTACGAATCTTCCGACAAACGAACTTCGAGAACAATGAGTCTTCCGAAAACGATTTGTAATCGAATATTTCGTAATAGCTGGCCTTTATCAGTTCGACTGGGGGCTTCTTCTCCATTGACTCAAAACAGAAGAAAGAAATGCAATGCTACAGTCTAAATTCATTCAATTCAATCTGAAATCAATAATTCAGCTATAAAGAGATGTAAAACGAATGTGAATCTTCGTAAGTGATAATTATTTAATGGTTTGGATCTCTTTAGGATGTTGGGGGTGCTATAGGTCAGTTTAATATCTAGGTCCTAGATAGAAAAGGGTTTAGGAATCGGGTAAAGCAAGATCAGAAAGCTTATTCACACAGAGATAGGTGAAAGTTTATGACAGAGAAATTCGGGGATCGTTTTATGTATTTCTTATTATTGTATAGAGCATGGGCGGTGATTCAACTTATTTGGAGATGGTCTCTGATCGAATTGTTATAGGAAAAATGAAATTCATACAGGTGTCCTGTCTGGTATGCAGACAGTTCCGATATTAATATGAATGATATTCATGTCAACAAAATATGTTTACGCAATCTATTCATAGATATGGGGACTTCAAGATTCTTGTGAATATTCTATTTGGCGTCCCCGGACATATTTCTTGGGTTGTAAGCCACGCCTTTCTTGAGAGGGTAGAAAGTACGTGCTTCTTTTGTATTTGAAATTGATTGACTTCCTCGGAGGGGTTGAGGTACTGATTCTGTTTTAGAAAAATAGTTTTCATTGGACAGAGATGAGAAACGTAATGATTAGGGTTTGGAAGATTGTGGTTAATTGGTTATCAAGACGTATCAAATCGAGGAGGCACTTGGATGCGGGGGCCTTCTGTTAATTTTCGCTGTTAAGTTAGGTCGGGGAGAGCCTTCTGTTAATTTTCGCCGTTAAGTTTAATAGGTTGGGGGAACTTTTCGTTTTGCTGTTATGTTCTGCAGGACGCCAAGCCCAGTTAAGCTTTGCTATATTTTCGTCATCGTTATCATTTTCTTCGTCTTAATAGATATGTTCCACGGACACTTCATTTATTTCACTCCCGTTTCGGACTGGATTCATTTCTGAGACTTTGAATTCAACGAGAGATTGAGACTGACTGTTTTTACCATAGCGAAATAGTTCCTGAGAACTAAGAATTGAGAATTGATATCAATTTATTTTGAAAGGACACAGAATCGAGATGACTGTTAGATTCTGAGAGGACAGCGAATGAGAGAAGAAGAGTTTGGTGTTTGAATATTTCTGGAGTCCGTCCGGTACAGGATGGTGGTGGTCACCGGCCATCCCTGGGTGCGCCGCTTCATAAGCATTTTATGGATGGGAAAAAGGGGTGCATTTGCGTTCAGTGTGGCGAAAAAGTCAAAGATTGAAAGTGGGACAAGAGAGGTAGAAAAAACACATTTGCATGGACTTAATGGCATTACATTAGCTAGGACGAAGAGGAAGTAATAACAAAACTAAGACAGATTTACGATCAGTCGTATACCACCACCACCAAGTTGGTCGAGGTGTCCTGTTATCATCAGTGGTCGGTTCTAGAAGGAAATAAGAATAAGTTATGAAGTTGAGGGAATGTTCCTTATTCCGAAGGTTGGTTTTTCACAAAAATGATATAGAGTTTGATTATAAAAGACAACGACGACTCATAAAAATGAAAATTAGATAGGGTTCCTTTTTCTTTTAAGAAGTTTTGAGCCCTAATTCATTTTTTTCTGGACTTACTACCCACATTTTCAGAATTACGAACCCCTTATATTCCATTTTTAGGAATTGTGATTCTTCCGACAAACGAATCTTGAAAATAACGAATCTTCGAGAAATGATCTGTAATCGAATATTTTTTGGATGGATGGACTGTAAATTATTTCAAATGAGGACTTATCCTCCAATATCAAAATTGAAACACAATACAATGTAATATTTCAGTTAAGATGATTTCATATCAGCTGTGTTCATTTCAGTTAAATTCATTTTAAATCAGGTCAATTTATTACAATTTCTTAATACAAATTCAATATTTTTTCTTAGGTTGATCTAGGAAGAAGTAAAACATAAATCTGAATCTCTTCAAGCAGTAGATGGATCTAGGTAAGGGGTCCATGTTCCTTCAGTGCCATGACAAAAGGACTTAGAGGGAAATTTTCATTAACTTAAAGGAGAATGAAACCCTGGGGAAATATCCATTTTAATGAAAAGAGAGGATAGAGAGAAGTAATTTAAAAAAGTTCCATCAAAATCGGTTACGAAATGAAAAAAAAAGTTATGAAAGTTTGAAAAGTCTCAATTTTCTTTCTATGGCGATCCTCAAATTGGCAGTGTTGCTTCAAAATGGCAGGTTTAGTAGTACAACTCTCAATTTGTTCTGTACACAAAAAATTATCTCTAAAGATGCTGCTTGTCTTTTTGTGAACTCAACATATCCTGTGTAAAGTACATTTTCCCATGACATATCTTGAGCTAAGAAGGAGACAAGCTGCACCTTGAGAGATAATAGGGATAATATGAAATTTTGTGTACAAAACATATATGGAGAGTTGTACTACTAAACCTGACCCTTTGAAGCAACATTGCCAATTTGAGGATCGCCATAGAAAGTAAATTGAGACTTTTCAAACTCTCATAACTTTCCCATTTCGTAACCGATTTTGATGGAACTTTTAAAAAAATTGCTTCTCTCTATCCTCTCTTTTCATTAAAACTGATTTTTCCCAAGGATTTCATTCAACTTTAATGAACCATCAGAATAACCAGTGAAACCAACCAATGACAATAAAGTATTGAGTATGCGCGACGGAAGAAATGACAAACAAAGACTTACGATCAGTCGTATACCACCACCACCAAGTCGGTCGAGGTGTAATGTTATCATCAGTGATTGGTTCTAAAAAGAGATGATAGGTAATGAATTTTAGGGGATGCTCGTGAAGCAGACAAGATTCGCATATCATTTTCGAATAACGATCCGTTTGTCATGTTCGGAAGTGCGAGCCATATTCCATGCTCGGAATTACGAACCGATAGGATAGACGAATCTTCTAGAGAAACTTACATGGGTTTACATTACTATTTTACAAGAAATAAATTCCTGCTAGAACACATCTAGCGTGAAGACACCGTCTTTCTTACATGAGAAAAATAATTAGAGCTCTACATCTAACCCATTATTTCGAAATGATTTTTGAAAAAACCCCCCCAAAACAGCATCTCTGTATTATGAACTGTCATATACAGAGGTGCTGAGGTGGGCAAGTCGACTGTCAATGAAATGGTTCACATTAATAGATTATAATTGGTACTCTCAACCCAGGAGAGGTGAACATGGTGAATGGTTAAAGAGGGGAAACACCTAAAATTTTCCAGCGTCTTACAGTAGCTTGGAAAAGCCAAGGTAACAAGTATACTTTTCAGCATCATGCGCATTCCTTATATGATACATCTGTACGCGTGATAAATGTAGCTATAATAAGTATTACTTATCATTGTCAATATCATTATTGTTGTCATTACTGTTATTATTATCATAATGATGATGATAAAAAAATCAATTTCATTATAACTCACCTACAGGAGGATCGTGAGTATGCAGTTCAGTTGGGGAGTACCCTTCCGTTGGTGTTAACACTTCTGCAAATTATGGTGAGAAAAAAGAAACACATAAAAGACAGTGTTTTTACATTCAAGCATTTTAAAAATGTGTAGATATCAAAGTATCATTCTAAACCACGCTGGTAACAGGTTGAGAATTAAGATTATGCAGCAGCCAAATACTACTTAAATTTTCCTAGAACTAGGATCAGAGGATATAATGCTTCGTGCGAGTGCAAATGGCAATTTCGACGTTATGAAGGCAATTACCATATATACCGGTAATTCAAAGCATTGTTTTCACTGTTTAACCCTATTTTAACTGGGCTAATTCATAACAAGTTTTTTGGGGGGGGGGGGGGGGGTTCAATCTGACGGGAATTTCACGCGAAATTTTGCATGGTGGTACATTGAAGTATTAGCGACGCGTTTATGTTTTCGTTTAAATGATCCAATGTTAAATATGCAAATTATGCACATGTTGATTACCAAACTACGCTAATTTTTGCTAATTTTCCTAATTTTGAAGAAAAAACATAGTAAAAAGTATTATATTGACTCAAAATGAATTACAGACATGAATAAGTTTCAGATTTAGGTATTTACTTTGTTTATTATGGTTTTCTCTATTTACATGTTTACATAAGCATACATGAAATTTGCATATACAGCTTATGTATTCCTTTGTTTTTCATTTCTTTTGTATTCTATTGTTCATATATTTTTTCATGTTTTGTATTATTTTGACAATGATATTATAATATGACAACCATAAAGGCAAGGGGGAAAAAAACAATTATATGGGAAAGTTTCACAACATGTCCATTCTATCATACACACATGTATGGAAAAGTCACTGTTTTGGGATGACCTTTGACCCTTAATTATCATGTGACCTTCTAATGTTTGGTCCGATCTTCGCAAAGTTAGTACCAAAAGTTGAGCAAGACTTCCAAAAAAAAAAGTCATGAAAGGATAACTTGATATCTGCCGCGGTTCCGGAGTAGTCGCTAAATTACTACAGGGTTTAAAATAGGGTTAAATTTGCCATCGATTTATAGCACAGTGGGGCAGTCATTAAGGCG
Source organism: Heliocidaris tuberculata (assembly GCA_025618425.1). Classification (NCBI taxonomy): domain Eukaryota; kingdom Metazoa; phylum Echinodermata; class Echinoidea; order Camarodonta; family Echinometridae; genus Heliocidaris; species Heliocidaris tuberculata. The sequence continues at coordinate 7,294,989 of CM046848.1, forward strand.
CGCCAAAGACCTCTCCGGTTGCTGACTAGTCCTACGTCATAGAGAATAGCCCGTTATTTAATTACCGCGATTTCTATTGAATTGATTTTTCAATTCAATAGAATTCTAGGCATTGTAAATAGTACACGCTAAAAACTGAAGTGCTGTTTTTAGCACTTAGAGGGCTAAATTCAGCACTTTTTCGGTGCTCACATAGGGACAGCACAACCTGTGCTAATATAGCACCAGTGCAGGCTACTTATTACAGCACCCAAAAAGTGCTAGTAATTTTGCGCTAAGGGTACTGTCTTTAGCACTTCTTTAGCATTTCTTCAGCACTTTTCAAGTGCTTGACTAGTGACTGCACTAGTGGTGCTGCTTTAGCACCAGTGCAGGTGCTACTTGTTACATCACCCAACTTTACACTAAGGGTGCTTATGAACAGACATAGGGGTCATTAATAGCACCTACATGCTACAGTGAGCATTACATCAGATTCTTATTTATCATGATTTAAAATGGTTAGTAAATCATAAGACAGTGAATTATCAGTAATTACAAACTCATTGACCAATTTTTGAATCATTTTTCCTTTTGTTTATTGACCGAGTATATTGAGACGCTGACCGAGACAATATTATCTGAAATAGACAAAAACCTCAGAAATGTGTATTTTCTTCAAACAATATGCAAATGATATGCAAAATTGCCAAAGCTTTTCAGGTGCTGATTCATTAGCCGCATTGGTTCATTTGACTCTGCACTTGTTTTAGCACCCATTTCTTCTGCACCACAAAAACTTTTGTCAAACATACCACTTTAGGTGCAAAATTTAGCACGGCAGGTGCAACTCCTTGGGCACCACCTGGTTTTTAACACTTCACTTTTTTGAGAGTAGCAACCTCGCCCCATCACGCACTTGTTTGTTTGCAGACGACTTCCGGACGAATCCGAAACCTTGCGCAAGGCTATCGCACCCTGCTGCAAGCGGTTGCGTCTGTGACTAGAGATGACGCCTGAATCTGTTCTATTCGTTTATAGGCCTGAATGTCCGTGAACAGCGCAATGCCAATGGAAAAAATGCCTCTTGTGCAAAGGGAATTATAGCGCTCAAAATGTCACGAACCTTTGTACACATGAATTCCAAATGGACTTTGGAAAACGCTGTGGTAGTAAAAACTATAGCTACTGCTATTCTGAGTTGAAGTGACTCCAAGCGCATCGTAATCCCAATCTGTCCATACTATACTGTCGTCGACTACGGCAAGGTCGTATGGGTGAATCGAGGATGTCGCTAGATGAACCATTCTGTCGTCGCCCCAGAGGTCGACAGACTCGATCCGGTCGGTTCCAGCGTCACACCAGTAGATCCGCGAACCTGATGGTCAAAATGGGAGGTTCTGGTTTTTCAGAAGGTTCGTGACCTTTTTTTCCCAAAGGTTCATTATTTAATACGAAAGCTCATTATTTCGAAACTAATATACTAGGTAGTTTATAATTTCGAAATTGAAATAGTGTTTATTATTCCGAAGTTTCATAATTCCGAAAACGATGCAGGATTTTATTTCATTTTCGAAATTATGCAGCCTATTTCATTTTCGGAATTACGAACCGATTCCATTTTCGGAACTATGAACCGTATTTCATTTTCGGAAGCAAGACCCTTCGGAATTACCAACCTCCCCTCAAACGACATGTAACCGGTCAAAATACACAGTTTATCATTCTTTCTTCCTTCCTCGTAGTTGCATTTTCAGTTTTAAAACCTGAAAATCCTGTTCATATTTACAAACGAAATTCAAGTGAATCATTTGAAGATGTGCCATAACTGACTCAAAATGTTAAAACCGACAAATTTAACTTGATATAAACTGTAATTGTTTAGGTATACATCAATTAAAAGTTTTTTTGTTTTTTTTTTAACACGCAGTGTTTAAATTAACCAGTTATTTATCATATTCACATAGGGTTAATACAGAGATCACCAGGTTCCCATAAGCAATGGGTTAAATATATTCTTATCTCTTTATTCTTTATAGGCCTATCATTTCCTATTATGCATAGATATACTAACATTCTTGCATACTGTTCGGTAGAACAAAATACTTAATTTTGTCCTTTACATATTTTCCGGAATGAAGACAACGATCCTGTGTGTCAGAATTCTAATCGATAAGAATCACTTTAATTTTAAAATTGACCTTACCGTCAGCATTGAAAGCCAACCCATTTGGCCACTGGAGGCTAGAGTTGACGATGACGTATCTGTCACTTCCATCAAGATTAGCCCTTTCGATGGTACTCGGGTAATTCCAGTCGGTCCAAAACATCACCCTGTATAATGAAGGAGAAACGAAATTGATTTTTAGTTGACGATTATACGACAATTCCACGGTCATTTTCTAATACTAACTGAATGAATTTCTAACTTAAAACCTTGACCCAGCATTAAACCTAAAAAATGACCGCAAAGACTTGGGATAAATCAATTCAAGTGGATATTATCAAAAAATACTGTCACAAAGAGGGATAAGGAGGATGTTACCCTTCTTCTTGATGTACGATAATGGCACGTGGACGATATATGTCAGTATTGATGAGAATCTGCTGTGAAGATCCGTTGAGATTAGCTGACGCGATTCGGTCTAAGGATTCGTCGGTCCAAAAGACCTTACCGCGACTCGTATCCAACGCTATGCCTTCTGGCTCTGTAATAAGAAGAAGAAGGTGAGATGATAATGAATGATGATAAAAGAAGAAGACGAAGTATAGAAATTAAAAAAAACAAACAACGTAAAACAGAAGAAGAAATGGATAAAGAAGGCATGGGAGAACAGCAACAACACGAATATGAAGGAAAAGAAGGTCGAGAATAAGAAAGGGAGAGGAATTAGAAGGTGAAACAAAGGAGGAAAGCGAAAAAAAGGAGAAAGGGAAGACAAAGAAGAAAAGATACATTAAAAAGGAGAAGCAGAATGATACATGAAAAATGAAAAAAAAAGATGATGAAGAAGAACAAGAAGTATGATAGAAGAGAATAAGAAGAAGAAAGAGAAAAGGTAAAAGAAGAAAAAGAAAGGAGGGAAAAGAAGAAGAATAAGAAATAAAAGAAGAAAAGAAGTAGTGCAGTTACAACTACACAATTAAGGAGAAACAGTTATCAGAACCTAAACACCCGAACTACTTATACCCATAAGACAATTACCCCTAGGACAACAAACACTTGAGACCAACTACCCCTAGTACAATTACCCCCAGAAAGTTATAGCTAACACAACTACCCCTAGAAAAATTACCCCCGGACAACTGCTCTGAGGACAACTGGCCCTTTGAAAACTAACCTCTGAGACCAATATACCCAAGGGACAATTACCCCCAGAAGATGAAACCCTAATTACCTCTTATTTACAAATTACCCTCAGACAACTAAAGGGTGAATTGAATTTAATAGGAAGAATAGTTATAAAGCAGTGGTCAGATCAAAATATATTTTCATTTATTGTTGAAATAAAAAGTTATATATATATATATATAATATATACATGTATATACTTGGAAGTCATATTTTCGAATAGTCGATTAGATTTATAAAGCTTTTTAATTGACGTACAAATCACACAAAATCTTAACGAGGGTAAATCATTTCTTAGCTCAGGAATACTCACTGCCTATACCACTATCAGCGATCACGCTTTGACCTGTGCCATCGATATTCGCACGTCGTATCGATCCAGACGATTCTGTCCAGTACACCATGCGGGTATCGGGATCGTAATCAACGGCTAGGGGTTGAAGGACAGAACCAAACGGCAAAGCATCGAAGGTTAGCGAGTTGAGACTACCACCTGACAAGTCGGCCATGTAGATCTCACCGTCTGTATAGTCAGCTACAAAAATCATCGCCTCCGCTGTAAGTTTAGTTTAAAAAATGCAATTATACCATTTGAAATGAAATAAAAGATGTCTGAAGAACAAGTATTCAAAAAATGAGCATAAAAAAGAAAAAGAAAAGTTTGAAACTGAATGAAGAGGAGTAAAGTATATTGAAACAAAATAAGGAAGAGAATGTCTGATCCTATTTAACTACGATTTGGAAACCGAAACTAGAAACAAATCATGAGCAAGAAAAACTAAAATAAAGGTTTTTGAAATTTAAAACACATGATATAGGCGGAGAACAACGTACCTGTTACGTTACCAGTTTCAGGTGTAATCAAGCTCGTATCTGTTGATAGAGAGGAAGGGGTAAGAGAGAGAGAGAGAGAGAGAGAGAGAGAGAGAGAGACATGGTGGCGATTAGACAGTGAGAGGGAGTGGGTAAAAGAGGAAGAGAAGAGAGAGAGGGAGAAAGAGAGAGGTGGAGGGAAAGGGGAATTGGCGAGAGAGAGAGAGAGAGAGAGAGAGAGAGAGAGAAGGAAGGGATGGGCATGGCGGGGGTGGGGGTTTGCTCGCGCAAATGGAAAAAAGGAGATACAATAAGTCACAATTGAAATTACTTGCGATCTTTTGTTAAAGATGCAGAATGATCTCATTCATGCTAAGGATACTAAAGGAAGTAATTCACATCCCTGAAAGTGTGTAGGTATTTATATTCTTTCTTTAATCACCCCCATATCAATTTGGATTTCATTTACATCATGTTTTTTCCCAAATTATATGGAACCTGAACTTTAACAATGTTAACTTACAGTTCTGAGACGATGAAATATTTTCTAGAAAGGTTACGTTAGACGAAAAGTCATGATTAGCTGATTAGAAAATTAAGGGCTGGTCAGACTTTTCCGATAACAATAACGATAGAATGTGTCAAATTATGGACAATTTTCTTTATGAAAGAAAATAAAAACTTATGAAAAAAAAATTGACGACGATGATAAAAGTGGTCACACCTGACCGATAAAATCGGTAGGGATCTGTCAATCAAGCACGACGGACATTGCCAACATAATTATTTTGAACTGACGTCACCTCGAAGGAGCAAAACAATTATTGGCTCAAAGAAAATATCGGTGAGCTCTGTCCTGAAAAAAAAAAAAAAATGTGGCCGAGCGATTCCAGTGAGACGATAAATTCGGAGAGGCAGGCTCTTCATCAGAACGAAGTTCTGCTCTAGCCCGCTTCAGGGTGGATCAGGGATATTTTCTTGAAGCTAGCTTCAGTTTGCAATCGCGTCTTCATCAGACCGAAGTACCCCCACTTCGAGCTTAAGCCCAAGTTGGTGCGCATGCGCACTTTAAGTGAACAAGCGCGGTTTTAAAATCTTACCCGCGCTCGCCCGACCAGCTATACAAACCCAAAATATATACGGTATCTCTCGACTACGCTGCCTTAATCATTAATGTACTTACGGAAGTGTATGTTGAACAAAAATAGGTGTAATTTCATTTTGCAGTATGATTCTTCCGGAAACTACAGTGGTCCTCAGCGCAGCATAATAAGGAGAAGGAGACGTCGAGAGGCGTACGTGCACTGTGTACAGCTCATGCACACAGCGCTAGCGCTAGCGCACAGCTGATGTTTACAAACAACACCATGAAACCGGAAATCGTGCTTCGATAGTTGGAGCACAGGTGCATGATGGGATCGGGCTTAACTTCGGGCTGATGAAGACGCTCGAGGAATAGCGGGCTAGAGCAGGCTGATTTTCGGTTAAGCGGGCTATTCTGAAGATAAGTCCAAGATGATGTGGGCTGACTTTTCGAGCGAAATAGCGGGCTAGAGCAGAGAATTAGCTGGCTATTCTCTGATCGGGCTAATTTACCGGATCAGCAATAGCGGGCTAGAGCAGAACTTCGTTCTGATGAAGACGCACCTACTACCATATTTCAGAGAAGTCTGACATACCACAAATATTTCTTATTCATTTCCCACATAAATAACGGTTGAGCGATTTGGCAACGATTTTAGGTATATCTTTATCGTTATCGGATCGGACAAAATTATGTGACCAGCCCTTAAGGATTGCAAATGACATTAGATTCGTATCAAATAAGTAAGAATATTTATTAGGTTATTATCAAATAAGTAAGAATTTATTAGGTTAACTGTCAACAAAGAGGCCTTAAAAATATATTTCATTATGAACAGGAGAGTAAAGAATGAGCTCATACCTCAGTAATCCCTTCCAGGAAAGAACAAAGTGTCCCGCAGTGTGTTCACAGTGTGTGAGACACATGTGAACTTATCTTCACACTGTTAAATTCGAGCGTTTTAACATTCTGAATCACATCTTCACATTGTGAGCGACTAAATTCACACCGTGAAATCGAACATCACTATGTGAACATTCTGTGGTAAACCACACTGTGGAGGTGTCCACAATGTGAAATCATCTTCACACTGTTAAATGCGAGCGTTTTAACATTGTGAATCACATTTTCACAGAGTCGACTATGTGAACTCACTGTGGGACACTGGGTGAATTCAAGTTCGGTGTTGAAAGCTGGTGTTGGTGTTGGGGCAAAGCTAGCACTAGCCACAACACCGAACCTGAAATGAAACTGGTGCTGGGATTGACTTCACTAGGTGTTGAGCTATCAATAATGTAATTGGTATTATTTTTATACACCCGAATTCGGTGTTGGAGCTATAATCAGCAGCCCAATTCACGCTCTCACCACCAACACCAACACCAAGACCGACCTTGAAATCACCCACTGTGTTCTTTCCTGCGGGGATAAGCCAGTTCGTAATTACAATGTGTGCATGTGCAGATAAATGTCATTTTTACCGAGTACAATTGACCTGTAAACACTGTCATTTTTACGCACCACGCTGCGCGTACCAGTATGATTTTATTCATTAAACAAGTAGCGCGTCCACCAAAATAAATGCCTGTTCGCGTACCAATTGGGGTAATTTGTACCATGAACTAATTATGAACTGGGGCCGTATTCTGAAAACTATGTTATCTTTCATGTTAACAAACTATTTAATTGTTATCACAAACTGAAACTGCGCGCAACAAACTAACCATTGGTGCTCGCGCAGATGTCTCTGTTAACTTTACGCGAGCACAGCTATCTTTGCGCGAAAATTAACCAATGACTCTTGTCCTGATTTTGATATGTTATGACAATTAACATCGTTTTACTAACATAAAATATATCATCCTTTTCAAAATACGGCCCCTGGCTTATTCAACGCAATGTTTGCATTGTTCATTTTGCAATCATTTTTTCGTACGATATCACCCTCACATGGAGCGTCAAAACTGCGCCCCTGTCGCTGTCACTTATATATGTAATCTATCTCTGAGCACAGGTGTTTTTCCAAACAAAATGAAATTAGCCAAAATAATCCCTATTTTTAAAAAGGGTAACCCCTTATCGTTGTCAAACTACAGGCCAATATCTTTGTTAACCACCTTTTCCAAAATACTTGAAAAAGTAGTTTTTACTCGTACAATGGCTTTTTTGAATAATAATGATATTTTACATGAATCTCAGTTCGGGTTTAGAAAACACCATAATACAACACATGCTCTCCTGTCTCTAATTAATAATATTACAAGTTCTATTGATAATGGTACCCACACAATAGGAATGTTCTTAGACTTCTCTAAGGCATTCGACACTATAGATCATGAAATTCTCTTAAGCAAACTTTCACATTATGGCATAAGGGGCATTGTTTCAGACTGGTTTCGAAATTATTTATACGAACGACAGCAATATGTCTGTATTGAAAATTGCATGTCGCATTTAAGAAATATTAATTGTGGTGTTCCACAGGGTTCTATTCTAGGCCCTTTACTTTTTATTTTGTATATAAATGACTTTCATAGATCATCAAATTCATTGACTTTTATTATGTATGCAGATGACACTAATCTATTTTTTTCGCATAAAAGCCTAGAAACTTTATGTAATGTGATTAATTCGGAACTGGATTCAGTTGCAATATGGATTAAGGCTAATAAGTTATCACTAAATCTAGAAAAAACAAATTACATGTTATTTAGTAATACTTTTAACGAACTACCTCATCCGATTTTAATAGATAATACACAAATACAGAAGGTGATTGAAACAAAATTTCTAGGCACAATAATAGATAATAAACTTTCATGGAAGCATCATATTGATAATGTATGTAAATTGATATCCAGAAACATTGGTATGATTAATAAACTCAAATGGTCTTTTCCGCCAAATATTCTTTTATCACTATACTCCACACTGGTTTTACCATATCTTAATTATGGAATATTAGCATGGGGAAACAGTGCGGCATGCCTGTTAGACAGAGTTTTTTTATTACAGAAAAAGGCTATGCGAATTATAAGTAATGTTAATTATCGCCACCACACAGATGGTCTGTTTCACTCTAATAATGTACTAAAAATTTATGATATTTATCGCCTCAACCTTGCTGTACTTATGTTTCAGTATCATAACCACGAATTGCCCACTGTCTTCAATAATATATTTACAGTAAATAACGAAATACATCATTATCCCACTAGACAAATAAATCTGTATCACTTGCCAAGAACTCGTACAGCATTAACCCAGAATACTTTTTCATTTACTGCTCCTAAATTTTGGAATTCCCTCCTTTAAATATACGAGACAGTATAAGTTTAAGTACGCTCAAACGTAAATTGAAAAAATCACTAATTGCTTTTTATGAATATTGATCCCTCAGTGATCCTGATGACGACTGTTGTTTACCTGTGTAGCAAAATCTAAAGACGAAATGAAACCTTCAAGATCTTGTCCCTTTCCCACCTCCCGTCCTAACCCCCACCTGTCACTTTGTCATTCTTGTTCCGTCTTTTGTAAAGTTTACTTCTTTAAAACTTTACTATTTTCCTATTACTATTTCCAGCTTTTTGTGTTTACAATATTTCTCAGTGCTTTCTCTTCTATAGCAAGTGTGTTATGTCTATAATTTGTTTGCTTTCCAAGGCCATGTATCTGTCTTCTTCTTTTTTCCCTTTTATTGGGCATTTTATGCATGATTGCCCAGTCTAGTTCTTTTTATGTACTGTATTCATGCTTCATCTTTTTGCCAGGGACCAGCGCTTCTACAAGCTTTGCTTCTAAGCTGGTCTCTGTTTTCATTCTCATTTTCATAAAATTAATCTTAAGTAGTCTTCATTGATGTTACTTTTTTTTTCTCTCACAATTCAAACTTTAATGCACTTTGTTTTGCTTGTAATGATCGAAAAATGTTTATGCACTAAGTTGTGTTGTCAATTATTTTGAATATTGTCAGATTCATAATACTTATTGTTATATACTTTGAAAAAATGAAAATGTAATGAAATAAAATCTAAAATCTGAAATCTGAAATCTGAATCAGGCAAATGACGCCTTGCTTGCAACCGCCATTACCGAGCTTGGGATCTTGACACCCAAGTAAGGCAAAAATAAAGATTTTGATGCTGATGATGATGGACCTACCTCGTGTGCAGGTAATGACTGTGCTTATTGCAGGCGACCAGTAGTCGGGTGATCCGGAGTAACAGTAGGAATAGGTGTTACCCCTGAAGCCGTGTAGCCGGTCGGGCAAGAGAATGTTGTGTACGACCATGCCGTGTAACTGGATCGGTCAGGTGTAATTATGACGTTAGGACCGGGGTTTGGACGCGAGCAATCTGTTTAGATCATTGGAGGGGAGTAAGGGGTGAAATATATTCTATGGGAAGATCCTTCACAATATATCTTGCTGGTTCTACTTCAAAACAAAACACAGAGCATTTTTGTACATCCAAACACACAGCAGAACATTTATTTTCTTTTTGCAGGACTAATGCTTCTATAAACATCTGGTTTAGAGTTCATATCTAATCTCTTTTTTTTTCATTTTATGCCAAAAAATATTAACAACATCAAAAAAAAAATATCTTGGTCATGCGAGACAAACGTTAAGTTCCGTCTTTCTTTAATAAAGTGCTCGCTAAAAATATTTTTTACACAAATACCAGGAATTATACAAACATGAATGTAGATTTAATGATTCCATTTGATGCAATGTGATTATTATTTTAATTCCGTACTACCGGTATGTAAACATATACATCAAAGACCATTTTCACTGAATTTAATGAAGTTAAGTGAAGGGGGGTGGGGGGGGGGGGGGGGGGGTCACATCCCATAATGACACAAATGTGAATAAAAAATTGATTTGAAATTAAAAATTAAAACACACACAATTTTTGCGATAAAGTTTTTGTTTTTTTGTTTTTTGTAACAGGTGAATAGTGATGTCGCGAGTTATTTCAAGTCACCCAGTCCAAGAAAATACCTCATTTGCTACAGGCCGATGAATAGTCGTGCGACTGCTCCGACGGCACTAAGATTGGCAGCCGTTCTGGCTTCTTCTCTTCTTTTTTTGAATGAAAGAACTTTATTACCAAAAATTGATCACAATATAGTATACATTTGAAGAACAAACCTTTGGTAATAGGACACCACTAGATAGCAATACTGCTAGTATAGGGCGTGGCGCCCTTGAGGCAAATATGAATACACTTACATCCTCTTTTTCTTATGCAGGCTCATAAGCCCCGCCATTTTGATATTGCTATTCATCCGACTATTTGAGACCTCAATCCAAAAGAATTACATTTGTGACTTTTGAAAAACGTTTAATCCTATTGCAATTCCTTTTAAGACATTGTGACAGTCGGAAATTCATGGCCGGTGGCCTTTCAGTCATTTAGGTATTTTCTACAGATTTTTTTCAAAAAATTGATTTTGTCTTTTATTGATACAGTTTAAAGTTTGAAGTTTGAAGTTTGAAGCTTTATTTGTTCCACTTTATCATAAAAACAATTCAGTTTTTACAAGCATAAGTGTCATTTTCCAAACATACAAGTAAAGAACTCAAATCAAGTACAATGTACGGTAAATACTTAGGTAGAAAGTTTAGAGAGATAAAGGGTATACTGGCAAAATAGAAGGGAATGTAAAATTTGGGGAACCTAAAGTCTTACGAGAAGATACTATTTTTGCAGTTCCCAAACAAACTTATAGTTCATTGTAATGCATAATGCAGTCAAGAAATGTCAGTAAGGGATAAATGATGAATTATTATTTTACTGCAACTAATATGCGTTGCCGTTTTGAGGACTGTTATGTCTAGTTTCTAACAAGTGTTCTATTCATTTCGTACTGTAACATACATAAGTGAAAGTCATGCAGTAATGTCTGTACCCTCTGTAATGGGTAGAATTCTAAATGTCAGGATAAAAAATAAAAATACTAGCTTTTCGATGTTACTTCTAATCATCACGATGTTAGGTGAATAATATTTAGGCCTGTGAAAGGTCAAATGTCTGATTTTCGTATAAGAAATAAATGACGCTATTCTGCATCCAATTTATCTGAAGGTCTCATAACCAACTTCAGAGTGGTAATATTAATAAATGTTAAAGTTTATGTTGTTTTTTTTTTTCCAATCGTGAAACGAAAATTATGTTTCAAATTACAAATACTAAACACGTTTACCATACGAGAACGTCAGCCAAATTCAAACAATGAATTCAAATGTAAATTTACAAAATTAACTTCTCATACCTTGCAGAGAAGGAACGCATTGTGATAGAAGGCAAAGGAGGAACGAGAACCACATCCTTTTTAGTTCGGCCATCCTCAAAAAGAGGACCCTGCAGTGGGTATCAACTTAGCCAAAGTATGATGTTCGGTAAAACTTGTGATGATGTTCTAATTGAAGCCGCTTTGCCTCGACCTAAATACAGCTCTACCGTGAATCCACTAAATGCCACACCTTTCTCCTTCTAAAGAAAACGGCAGAATGAAGAAATGAAGAGCGAAATATAGCACTAAAATCCCTCTAACATCAAGATATTAAAAAAAAAAAAAAACTATGACGCAAAATACTGAAAATATTAAATCACAAGTTGATTTGGCAGGTTGCCGTATGCTCTATTATTACTTTATGATTATGGTAATGGAGTGCAAACAATTTGTTTGATATACTGATAACATTCATACCGCTCCGGCTTATCAGCTCAGAGAAGGAAACAGAAGCTAAGCTTCTCACATTCGTGTGCTGATGTTGCAATAATTCATTAGAATGTTAAAATAATGAGAGCGAGGAAAGCAGAATAAAAAAAAAAGTCGATTAGGCGGAAAGATATAAAGTTAATAATTTCTTTATTCCTAATGTCTGTGTTTACTAATGTATACGTGTCTAATGCTAAGACGTGCTGTTTCCTTTCTGGATTGAACTGGTTGATTGATTGATTTTCATGTTTGTGTCGCATCCAGAAATTCAGAAACAGGGCTCGGAATCCTCCACAGACACATCATAGACCAGTTGGGGTGGTATAGGGGCGATTGCATTGTATTTGGACAACCCCGCTGCTTTTGCCAATTGCAAATGGTATTGTTTTCGTGTTCGTTCAAACGAGGGGGGGGGGGGGGGGGGAGGGGCGATGTGGGAGGACACCGGCTTCATCATATGCGGTATACGCAATAGACCTTTAATAGAACTTAGGCATTAAACCTTATTTACGGAAAAAAAATCAATTATCTATTCTATAATTCATTTCAGAAAATGATGACCATAAGATAAAAGAGAAAGGCAAAAGAAAGAGAGAGAGAGAGGGGGGGGGGGCGAGAGAAGGCAGTATAATGATAAGAAATGGAACTCTACCATCAGAAACATCACACATATTTCCTTCCAACCTTTAATTCCACATGTTCTTTCGTTGCTTCCTCTCTCTCTCTCTCTCTCTCTCTCTCTCTTTCTCTCTCTTTGTATTACTTATATTCTTATATCTGACTGATTGCCTCTCTCCCTCTCTCTCTCTCTCTCTCTGTTACCTTTTCTTTGTCTCCCTCACCTTTCTCTCTTTCTCCATGATTTTAACACAATGTTTAATGTGTTAACTTGCTCATTTTACCCCATCTCACTTTCTCTCTTATCCCTCTCCCCCGCCCCCCCCCCCCCCCCCCCCCCCCTCTCTCTCTCGCTCTTCTCTCTGATCTCTTGTTCAACATCCTATTTGTATTAATAAAATACATGTACAACAAAAGCCTAAAATTCACTAAGATACCAAGGACAAAGCAAGTGTTCAGTCATCAGGAAACGGTATAATCTCTCTCTCTCCCTCCCTCTTTCTCTCTCTCCCTATCCCCTCCATATTTCTCACTCTCACTCCCCTCCCCCCTCTCTCTCTATGTCATATGTCAAAAATGAAACATTACAAAAGATATTTCATATGGCTTAAAGGTGCCAAAGTTTTTCCTTTTTCCTTTGTATAGTGTGGGTACTTTGCCTTCATCAACTAAAGTAAAAGAAGTTTGACCATTCAGCCTACCTAGTTGACCATCTCTGTACATGGGCTTTAATGTTTAAGTTTGCACTGGGAGATTTCAAAACAGGAAATGTCATGTTCCCGTCTGTAAAATGCATGGTGAAGAAATAAAGAAGGATAAACACAAAATGCCATGATATGTAATACATTATATTCATTAATTAGTGAAAACCAATATGAACGGAGGATCATGAAAACAAGGTACTATTTTATGGATTTTAAGAAAAAGAATAACCTTTGCTCAAAGAAAAGGCTACGCCTTACAAGTAAGTTATAACAAAATTATGTCTATACATTTCCACACACATAATGAACATTCTTAAGAGCCTCACTATATAATAAGCACATAGAATGTAATATTGCAAAGCGTGTAATAAATACAATATCCTGGTGCAGCATGATCAGGCTAAATATGATAATAACAATAACAGGAGTTTTAAAGGTAACGTCATGCATACAATTTACTTGAATAAATCACTTCAAAGATAAACGACGCTTGCTTATTTCTTAAAGAAGCAACAAAAACATTTAAAGGGTATTTTTGGAGAGTGAATAATCATGACTTGTCTCGAAGGAGAAACTTCTACATGAACAACGTCTAAAGGATGGCATTACGTCTAAAGGATGGTTACCATGATTATTGTTATATGCACCACATGCGTATCCTTCTTGCATGCTTTCTACCAGAATAAAGTATTTGGAACTAGTAATAAGGGAAGCACCTGTTTTAAAAAGCTGATGTTGAGTTCTGGTAATGTAGTAGCATTTTGCAAGAAACTAAATTAAATTGATTCCGAATTTTCAACCATGCTTAGATGGGTTTTTCGAAAGAGCAAAATATCAGCAAATAAGCGATAGCTTCCTGGAAATTACGTTGATTAAAACGTAATTCCATTTAATATTTTATGAGCGGATGTGAGGTGGTCTAGAAGTCACCTCTCTGGTCTACCTATACGGTAATCCAGGGTTCAGTGCCAAGTCCCGTCTTTCGGATGTTGGACGTTACAGGTCGGCCCCTAGACGTAGATAATCTTATCTGATTGATGTATGTCTGGAAAAAAACCAATACAAACATACACCCACACCCAGCCCACCTGTCGATCACATGGGGCCATGACAAATACCAGCTTAATTTCCTATCTTTATCTGCTCATTGCTCAACTATTACGCATTATCTACCAAATCGTTTCGCTCATATCATTTATTTTGCAGTTTTGAACAATTCAGTACACGTTTCGTTTGAGTCGGTCAGAATAAATTTTC